>JAQIXJ010003126.1:0-13621 GCA_034700185.1 Phthiracarus laevigatus
AATGACCAATTGAACGCTAAAAAAGCCTTAATTTGGCCAACAACTTCGGGATTTGTTTTTAGCGCAGGCATGTTTGTTTTTATTGAACTTATTTTATTTTTCAAGAGAGGGATATACATGCTTTATTTAGATATATGACATATGGGCCCATCTTATATACTTTAAAAGTTATTAGACTTTAAAAGTGTTTCCTTTGATTTTTTGTAACCCCTGTAAATTGGTTAAATCGTTATATTAACATAAGAAATTTTTAAAACTCCTTTATTAGAGTAAAGATAAAATCAATTATTTTACATAAGAGTGTGTACACCCGACGGACAGATATACCAAAATCCATATATCTGATTTATCCAAAGACATATAAAAAATATTAAATAAGAAGGAATGACAGATTTGCTTATATATTTTCTTATAATAATAATAATAAAATGTTACTGTTTTATAACAGTTGATATACTTTTAATAGTTTGTTCGAATAAGTAATCCCAAAAGTATAGGACCAAAGCTTCTTATAGCTTTGCGAACGATTTTCAAAGATCGAATCGAGGTTTCAAGATTCAAAAGTGTCGTGATGGTTATCGGATGAAGTGTACGATGATTTAATTGATTCATGAACACCAAATCCAATTAGCTCCACGATAATAGGGATTTGAGTTCTTAATGTAATGGCATTGAAGGTGCCAATGGTTTGTTTTGTAATGGTTAATCAATGGTTTAAACATTTGGTTATCAGGTTGAATTTGTTTGGTTTAGGTTTTTTATTATGGTATGGATTGGATTGAAAACATTAAATTCAAGAAAACCACTTTCAAATTATTAAACCATTTACATAAAAATAGTACAAATAATTTTAAAAAATAATTGCTCTATCTCCTAATTATGAAAATTTTTCAATTTTAAAAACAACAGGTGATAATGAGGAAGTTTATAATGTCGAAAAACTTATTGGTTGTGTTAAATCTTCATTAAAAATATAACTTTAATAATAAACCATTTAAAAAAATTTAACATGAATTTATGTAAACGAAATAAATTGTTTATAAGTTGTTTATGGTGTTTTATTGGTTTGGTTTGATTTGGATTGGTTTCAATAATTATTTTTTGAAATGTTTTGGATTGGTCTTGTTTTAATACGTAAATTTATTGTTGGTAATGGTTTGCTAAAAATCAAACCATTGGCACCTTAAAATGGCATGTTCAATTTTTTCATTAATTTCATAGTTATATGGGTATTTGCGAAACTCTTCCTTTCTTGATTTGTTTTGTGGAGTTCTGCTTTAATAAGATGGGTACGATGGATACTACTAGGTACGAAGTTTTTTTCGCCATTTTGTTCTAATTCATAAAATCATTGTTAAATGTTTAAGTTTGGTTTATTCAAAATTTATTTATTTTATCACACCCAATGTTCAAAAATTAATTGATTCGTTACACTGGGTCAAAGCTTTGTTACCCTTTATGCATTCAGTTATAGTTTAACACATTAGAGTTTAAACTAAAAAATCAAAGTTTAGTTCTGTTTCAAAAAGAAAAGATTTTTCACTGGAGATAGTAACTTCGTTACTCCGTATAATTCGGGATAAAGATCTGTTAGTATATCCAACTTTTTCTATATATTTCTAGTTTTACCAAAATTAAACTTCTTAGAATAATTGAAAATATGTTGCTTGATATTGAAAAGTCAAATCAAAAATTACTCAAGCTAAAGGAAAAGGTAGAACGTGAATATTAAAAAATAATGGAATTGAATTAACCGTAAGTAGTAGGTTGTTTAACACTTTTAAAATAATTGTTAACAAATATGGTTTTATGAAGTAACAGGTTCCGAAAAAAACGAAATCATAATAATTACGGTTATGATCAAATTTTTGTTATAATGGTTATTTAAAATAAAATTAAATTAAATATGTTCTGTGTTTTACTTCAAGTAATGGGGTATAAAGTGTCGCTATGTTAAAATAAGTATGTCAAACTGTTAGATGTCTAAATTTTAATAGAGTACAGGTTTGAATGTTGCTAGAGATTGTTTGTAGGGATGCAATTACAAAAAAATTAAAACGTTTAAAACAAATTTTATAAAAACTTAAAATTCTTTTACAATTTTTGCAATAATTATTTTCAATTTTTTAATTTTTATCTATTTTCTTTTTTCACACTTTGCTGATAGATTTTCATTTAAATTATTCATCCTTTTGTCGCGCTGTTCCGTCACGTTGTCCTACAATACACACTTAAGCTATTTTCGCTAAATTAACCCAACAATAGCTCTTAAAAAAGTTTTAAACGTAATATAAATACTGTTTTATCTCTCGAAAAATTAGCCTGAAATTCTACAATGAAACAAAATGACATTTAATAAAAACAATATAATATGTTATATAGGCATGTTATATACACGCGAAGCGGGTTTCTAACTAGTATATAAAGAAAGATATGGTGTTATTGTCATCTAATAAACCGATTGTCAACAGATATTCAATTTGAATGCATTTGGAATTTGATTGCTTGAGAATCGCTAGAATAATTGTTGTGTTTGTGGTTAATATACGAGTATGTATAAGAATATACATTAATTGTGAATCCGATTGAATGATGAGCTTTAAATTTAAAAGTTTAATAAGTGATTTTTTTGCTTATAAATTATTAAGAAACAAGTTATTTAATTATCGGTACCTTTTATAACTATAATTTATTTTATAAATTTAAAAGTGCCAATAATAGCATAAGTTTATTGGGAATATACTTTAACGCTTAACTTGATTCTTAATAATTAATATGCAAAAAATCAGTTTCTAAAGCGCTTCATTCAAATATTATAAACTTTCTTTCCAAGTTTTTTATACAAAACTTTAAACCAATTTACTTTTAAATTGAGTTTGAGTTTAATAACCAGATATGAGTTTGTTGCAATATGTTTCTTAGCATAAATAGTGCATAACTCACATTCTTTATTCAGATTCTAAACATACATCATCGCGTCTTTCCCACTTATCAGAATACACTAACACTAAGTGTAAGTATAAATCTCTCAATATTTTCTTATGTATTATGCGGACAACTCCATGATTTTAAAGAAAAATATTAAAATAATGGCTATTATCTATTAAAGAAAAATTGAAATTATTTTTATTACAAAAATGTAAATTTTATTTTAATATTATACTATACTTGATAAAAATGAAAGTAATTCATAATAAATAGTTTTCCGCAATAAAAACCAACGTTCCTTTTACCAGTGTTTTCAATCATTTCTAGAATCTGAAAATTATAAAATTTCCATAATAATTAAAATCCGAACAAAACTGTTGATAATTCTAGTATTTTATCATGAATTTTTATAATTATTAAAGTAATTTATTTTAAATACTTTAGAATGAAATATGCTTTAAAAACATATAATGAAATAACAAACCTTTATCTTAATATTAGTTTTCAAATTATTATTATTTACAACTAAAGTCTTTAGTAGTAATTTTCGTGATTTAAACGCTTCTAAAGCTATAATTGAAGCAGAATTGAGGACAAAAATCATAAACGTTATACCCACAAACACCAAAATAAATTTCATTCCTTTAATAATAATATTTGATATCACAGCAAAGATCGTGTACAGTAAAATACAATTCGACAAAGAAGCGAAATAATATAACAGAAATATTATTGACCAATAAGTATTATAACTAGAAATTTCAGAGTGAATTGAATGTAATTTATTGAGCGATTGACAAATTTTTCGCTCAGTTATAAAAATTCCATAATTAAATTGTCTATTAATATTTTTCAGTTTAAATACCAAATATTGACATAATATAATGAAATAAATAACGTGCCAACCATTTATGCTCACGAAATAGTAAAAAGTTAACGAATAATTTAGTGCCCAGGGTATGCCAAAAACTATAAATTCGAATAAAGTTACATTCATTGCTACTGGTAATGCGGCAAATATGAAACATAAAATGGGACAGCATTTTAACAAAAAACTTAAACAAAAAAATAACTTTTTCGTGTATATTACGAGTTTATAAATGTCGCGTTTACTATTTAATCCAACACTACTGGGAGTAACTAAACCTGAAAGCATTTGCATTGGTTTCAAAAAAGAAGGCTTGATATTTAGTTTATACTGCATGTAATTAAAAATTTGCACGAACATCGTTGCTGTAAAATATAAAGATGCACAAACAGTTAAATAATCCATTTTTAAAAAGTGGTGGAAATCACTTAATATTATTGAAATGAATGGATTTTTAGATTGAAACGCAAGTAAAATAAAGAATCGGATATTTGTGATTAGCAATACAATGAATACAAGCAATGGATGATGTATTCGATTTCTACTCGCAGAGTTAAATCTGTAATGAGATAAACCCATTCTGTACAAATGACTTCCTGCAGTTTTAACAATAAGCCACTCCGGAAGAAACTCTGTAGGCTTGTAATTAGATTCGACTGAATCCATAGTAATAAAATTAACTACTTATTAAACAATATTAAATTTTGTTTATTAAAATTTAACATTAAATCTTAGAATTCATAAAATTTTTATATGCGATGCAGTATCATATATAATCAGATAATACACTAAATCTGAAAAAATAGGAATTTATTCAATATGTGAGATCAATTCGAACATAATTAGCTTAATTGTTTTTCGAAAATAATGAAATAAAATTTACTTCAAAAAAATCAGATTCTTTCAAACATGCAAATAAATCATTAATCTAACTTGATGTCATTGTAATAATCGTTATCAACTATTTATTATCACAACCCTAATGAATTATGAAAATTTAATTATTTTCCATGGAATCCTGGAGACTTATACTTAACTCTAATTATAATTGTGACCATTATATAAATATTAAAACCACAATTAATTGCGATAATATATTTTATTTCTTAATTCGTTCTAAATATTTATTTGCTAATAGGAAAATACATTAATTTCTGTTGTTTACCTAATTAATTGTGTTTATGCAGATTACTTTAAAATTTTGAAAAAATATGGCAGTTATTTAGGAATTAAAGTTAGAATTTGGTGATAATCCGATATATTCCGTTTAAAAATCATCTTTTGAATGGTTTGACGATAAAATAAAACAAAATAAAAGCAAAAATGATTTTTCATCAAAATTAGAGTAACAAACAGACGCGTTTATATAATCCATCCATATTTTGATATTTCCGTTCCATCCAAACACATTCCCTTAACGCGTTTCTTATACTTGAGATTTGAAAAGATCCAAATCATGTAAGAATACATTCGATTGCAGGCAACAGTACAGCCGATAATGATTTCGTTGCGTTCATTCTCGTCCAGAAAAGATTTGTACACCTCTTTTCGGAGCAAAAATGCGCAAACATAACTGGCGTAACCGTCGTTGCTGTTACTGAAATTAATGGTCACTTTTCGGTTACTGTTCTGTGTGCTAGTGTTGCTGAACGCATCATTATCTATGACTGTGTCCGCTATTAAGTCAGCGCTAAATACGATTTCCAAATCAGCTGAGTTTGCTTTCTTCAATGCGAACGCGTAATCATCGATAGCACCAATTCCTACGTATTCGAAGTTAATTTGCCGCAAGTTCGCGAAATATTGGAAAGAATGGCTACCTATTCTTATAATATAACCACCTAATAAATAAAAGATAGACAACGTATTAAACTGAAGGTATTAATGGCATCGAAAAAAGTTAACACATACCCTTTATATTACTAAAGTGAAGAGTTTCGAGGGATAACTGATAATTTCCAATATGTATGTCAAAAGCATTGTCTGGCAAAATCATTCGATCATTCGCTGGTAAATGTAGCGCCAGTAGATTAGGTAAATGAACGATTGAGTGAAACACTTCTTCCCAACGAACCAATTTCGGAAAATCCATGGACAACGTTTGAAGCGTAGAGGAAGTGCCGGCTAATAAGTGTGGATCCACTTCAACTACAGCACAATTTCTTATGGCAATAGACCTAAACTTTAGCTGAACGAATAAGTTAGTTCTGGACATTATTGATGTGAGGTGATCTGATTTGTTTATTTCGCACTCATTTATTTCCAAGTGGTCAAACACTTTCTTCTCCCAATCCATCAGATAATACGCTATGTATCCGAAATCTAGCGTTAAATTAAGCGAACCGCGACAACGAAGAGTGGACTTCGGAAATTTACTATCCTCAGTGCAATTACATTCTTTGGTATAGTAATTAGGCGGACATTCGCCAGCTTTTACTAGATTTAAGTATAATAATACAAAAAATAAGCATAGCGATAGTAATACCCGTTTAATTGTAAATTTCTCGTAAAAATATGAATTCATCGTAGTTTTGTTAATTTTCTAGTAAACGAATACAAATTTTACAACTGCTTTTGTTTGACACTGAATGCTACTTATTAAGGCAACCAAAAAACAGATTTATATTTTATAATAAATATCAAGTGGGTATTAATATAAGCTTACGTAAAGCTTATCCAAATATATAACATATCCGATTATAGTATTTTCAATCTCGAAGTGTAAACATGTTATTTTCAATCTCGATGTGTAACCATGTTTCATAATTAGATTAGTGAGTTATTGCGATTAAAAATGTTATGGTTTTCAATAGATTTTAAGTGTTTAAATAATCATAATTTTTGTTCGTTTGAAAACTTAACAACACTATGGTAATATAAATTTAATCTTTTAGAAACGCGTTTCCGATTTATATTTGTAATTACAAAAAAAAGATACATTTAAAAATTATAAATGTAATCAACATTATAGAAAATATACACTAATTTTTGGTTAAACATGCATTTTTTATTTACTCTATATTATCAAGCAATTTAATAAAAACTTTATTTAATATTGAATTAGTGCACAAACACGTGAAAAAATATATCAAACATATCTAGATATTTCCGTTCCATCCAAACACATTCCTTTAACGCGATTCTTATACTTATCGTTAGAAAATATCCAAATCATGTCGTCGTACATTTCAATACAGTCAACAATGCAACCGATTTTTATTTCATTTCGAACATTCTCGTCCAGAAACGGTTTGTATATTTCTTTTTTTGTTGAAAAATTACAAATATAGTCCATAATTGCATCATTACTGATAAAGTTGATAACAACTTTTCTGGTGCTGTTGGCGGTGCTGATGTTGAGGAATGCGTGCGTATCGATAACCGTATCGTTTATTAAGTCAGCGCTAAATGTAATTTCCAAATCGGTTGAGTTTGGGTTTTTAAAAGCGAACGCGTAATCATCGATCGCACCAATCCCTAAGTATTCGAAGTTAATTCGTTTCAAATTCGCTAAATATTGGAAAGAATAGCTGCCTATTCTTATGATATAACCACCTTAGAATTATAATAGAAAGAATGTGTATTTGCAAGGATGTTATTAAAGCAATTCTTATAAATATAGTCAACACATACCAACTGTATTACTAAAGTCAAGAGTTTCGAGGGTTAACTGATAATTTCCAATAAATTTGTCAAAAGCATAGTCAGGCAAAAGCATTCGGTCGTTCGCTGGTAAATTTAGTTCTATTAGATTAGGCAAATGAACGATTGAATGGAAGACTTCTTCCCAACGAACCAATTTCGGAAAATCCATGGATAGCTTTTTAAGCGTAGAGGAAGTGCCGGCTAATAAGTGTGGATCAACTTCAACAGCAGTACAATTTCTTATGGCAATAGACATAAATTTTAGTCGACCGAATAAGTTAGTTCTGGACATTATTGATGTGAGGTTATCTGATTTGTTTATTTCGCACTCATTTATTTCCAAGTGGTCAAACACTTTCTTCTTCCAATCCTTCTGGTAATACGCAATGTATCCAAAATCTAGCGTTAAATTAAGAGAACCGCGACAATGAAGAGTGGTCTTCCGTAATTTACTATCTTCAGTGCAATTACATTCTTTGTTATAGTTATTAAGCGGACATTCGCCAGCTTTTACTAGTTTCATGTATAATAAAACAAAAATTAAGCATAGCAATAGTAATACCCGTTCAATTGTAAATTTCTCGTAAAAATATGAATTCATCATAGTTTTGTTAATTTTCTAGTAATGAATACAAAGTTTACAACTGCTTTTGTTTGATACTGAATGCTACTTATTAAAGCAACCAAAAAAACAAATTTATATTTTATAATAAAAATCAAGTGGGTATAAGCTTACAAATAGCTTAATCAAATTTATAACATATAAAATGTTGTGTTTTAATCTTGTTGTCTCATAAATAGGGTTTATATTTTTACGCATTTTCTTATCATTAATGAGTGGTATATGTATGGTTTAAATCAAATAAGAGTTTAAGCCATGAATTAACTCCTCTAGACTAATAATTTATGCATTATTAAGCTAAAAGAGATATTTATGAAACTGGCTCTGTAAACTTCCAAAGTCCACTATGGTATTATAAACTTAATCTTATAAAAATTTGATTCATATTTAATTTAGTAAGTATAATAAAAAGTATACCCTTAAAAATTATAAACGTAATATTCATTATAGAAAATAAACACTAATTTTTGGTTACATGCATTTATTATTTTTTATATTTTTCCAAACAATTAAATAAAAACTTCACTTAATACTGAATTAGCGCACAAATTCGTGAAAAAATAGATCAATGATATCTAGATATTTCCGTTCCTTCCAAACACATTCCCTTAACGCGATTCTTATATTTATCGTTAGAAAATATCCAAATCATGTCGGCGTACATTTTAAGACAGTCAACAGCGCAACCGATTCTAATTTCGTTTCGATCATTCTCGTCCAGAAACGGTTTGTATATTTCTTTTCTCAACGAAAAATTACAAATAAAGCCCATAATTCCATCATTGCTGATAAAGTCGATAATAACTTTTCTGGTGCTGTTGGCGGCGCTGGTGTTGAGGAATGCGTGCGAATCGATAACCGTATCGCTTATTAAGTCAGCGCTAAATGTAATTTCCAAATCGGTTGAGTTTGGGTTTTTAAATGCGAACGCGTAATCGTCGATCGCACCGATTCCTACATATTCGAAGTTAATTCGTTTCAAATTCGCTAAGTATTGGAACGAATAGCGGCCTATTTTTACGATATAACCTCCTTTGAATAATAATAGATTAGTAGTGTATTAGTAAGTATGTTATTTCAGCAATTCTTATAAATATAGTTAACACATACCATTTATATTACTAAAGTAAATGGTTTCAAGAGCTATCTGGAAATTTCCGATTTGTTTGTCGAACGCATTGTCCGGCAAAATCATTCGGTCATTCGCCGGTAAAATTAGTTCTATTAAATTAGGCAAACGAACAATCGAGTGATACACTTCTTCCCAAAGCACTAATTTCGGAAATTGCATGGTTAATGTCCGAAGCGTGGAAGCGGTGCCCGTTAATAGATATGGATTGACTTCGAGCGTTTCACAATTTCTAACCGCTATCGATTTAAACTTTAATTGACTGAATAAATCGGTTCTTTCCATTAGTGTTTTCTCGCATCCAATAATTTCTAAATGGTCGAACACTTTCTTTTCCCAGTCCATCAAATAAAACGCTATATAATCAAATTCTAGGGTCAAATTAGCGGCACCTTTGCAGCGAAGAGAAGTTTTGTTGTAAATTACTGTCGCCTCTTCGGTGCAGTTACACATTTTCGTTATACTTTTCGGTGGACATTCGCTACTATTTGTTAGAACTAAGTTTGATGCCATGCATAAAGTGTACAAAAATAATGAACTAAATGTTAAAATAGAAGTCATTTTTTAAAAAAAATCGCTATTGAATTACTGTTATCTTTTAAGTACGCTTAGTTTAGTAGAAAACTCATTACAATAAACATGTATTGATTTTTTGTATGCATTTAATATCGCGTTGAGATAAAATATGATTGTTTAGCAAATAGCAAAACAAAACATGTGCTCATTTTCATTATTAAAGCTTATAACAATAATTTTTTGATTAAGTTGGAAATTGCTTTCGTAATGGGATAAAAACAAAAACTTAATTACAGCATTGTGTTCAAATAATATTAGCGATGCATGAATTTTTGAAACATTAGTATATAACTTATTAAGTAAGCTTATGGCTATCTCAGCGAAAAATTTTCGGGCAAAGCAATCGTATTAGATGTTCAACTAAGTATTCTATGAAATAAAAAAAATAATATTTTACGGGATAATAACGATAAAATTTTAAAGTTTAATTAACAATAAAAATCCACGATAAAAACTAAAAATTTCAATTAATTAAAAGTATATTTAATAAAATCTAATTTTATTTTTTTTACAAAACATATATCTGCACAATTATATATGCGTATAATACATATACGGTATGTATAAATAATAATATAATAAAGTCATACAAAAGGCAAAAAGAAAAACCAAAGTATAAAACATGTATTTAGACTTTTAGCTCTTTATTAACATAAAAACGTGATTTTAAAAAAAATGAATTCGTGGTCAAAACAGCGAAATAGTTGCTCTGTACGCTATGCTTCACCATTAAGCTTACAATCAAAGCCATTGTTGCGATGTTTCATAACAGCGCGAACATTGCTATGCGTTTATGTTTAATGTAATCTCAGATCTATTAATAACGTTTGATACCAATTCGAATATAAGCTTAGATTAAACAGTGAATGAGTTATCAAAACATTTTTAACTTCTGTATGCGTTTAATATTTCGATTTACTTTTCGCTTTTGTCCCATCACTATTGAATCGACTGTTGTTTTACAAAAATAGTTAGTAAACAAACAAAATCATTACACATATAATAAATTTTGTAAAATTACTAAAAAATACTAGCGTTAAAAATACTAATAATGTTTCACTAATTTGTTGTTTAGTCTGTTTTTGCTTTCTTCTTCTGGATTAGTAGATATTTTGTATACAAACGTTTTGCACCAAATCGTTAGCACATAATCGAAAAATGTTTTTTTTTGTTTAATAATACTTTGCTGTTTTGTAATTAACTTTTGCCGCAATTAAATATCGAACGGATAATTATCAACAGATCACAACATTAACTAAAACAACATCTCCAACAACAACAACAAAAACTACTTTTTTGTTCCTAACAAATGAAATAAATCTGTAAAATTGTACAGTTCAGTTGAGTTCAGTTCCATCTGAGTTCGTAACTGATATCGTGTTCGTCGTCTAAATCGCTGACCAACTGTTGCTTATTAATGCGCACATAAGCTGCCGACTGATGAATGAGATCGGGTTCCACGTAAACGTGATGGTCGTCATTGTCGACAGGCGTATGACTGCCGTAACCATTGTCATCGTCGCCACAACTTCCCATCAATGGTGTGCACCCATTGTTGCGTTTGATAAGCCAAACCTCCGGTGTTTTCGCGTTACTTTCGTTGTTAATTCTCTCTAAAAGACGCGGCGGTTTTTGTATTGGGTTATAGATCGTGGCGTTCATCGCGTTTGGGGTCAACTTTTCCAGTTCCGTGTCGTCATGTTCGGCTGAATTGGCAATTCTAGTCGAGTTGCCATTAATTTTATTAATTTGTACGCTCTGGCGGTGATGCACACGACGATCGACACGGCGTCGACAGAGCAGAAACAGCGAGATTGCGAACAACGCTAATACCAAAAATATACCGAAAAATATGCCAATAACCAGACCGATGACCACCCGATCGGTTTGGTTATCGACTGATGTGTATATACCGGTCGTCATGATAGGGTTATAGTTGATAGAACGAGATTCAGCGGAAGCCGACGACGAATTGATCACATTCGCGGCAAATACATTGACGGCAAAATTTTTCTGAGCATTTCCGGCGCTATTACTCGCTTCGCAATAATACGGGCCAGAATTAAATAAGAGGACGGATGAGATCGTCAGACGCGATATCTCCAATTTTGGTTGCATTTTGTTATACTTATTGTTAGCTTTTTCGTACTCAATACTGTTAGTGATAACGAAATACTGATCGGTAGCCGCGCTATTGTTGATGCTTAGATGCAGGCATTCGTAAGAGATGCACGTTTTCGAGTTGTTGTGTATTTGGTAGTTATTCCAGTACCAGTTAATCGTTGGCGAATGAGAAGCGTCGTCGCCGTCGAACGGAAGCGCGCACTCCATCACCAAACTCGAGCCTTCAGTGGCGTTAAGTTCGACGTAACTATTATTTTTCTCGTTAATGGTTAGCGGCATAACAGGCGGACACACGAACTCGTTTAGATCAATAATCGTCCAAATTTTTCGACTCTTCGCGTGTTGCTTACTGTCACTAATTTTTGTTTGGTGCGCACACTTCGGTTCGTCTGGAATGTTGATCTGCGAGTTGACCATAAAGTATTTGCGAAGCGAACGCATCTTGCAGTCGCACTGCCACTGATTATCGCTGAGTGTCAGCGAATGGAGTTTCGTTAGCGGCACCAAACACGTGCTGTCGATGTTCGCCAAATTATTGCCACTAAGCTTAAGCGTTTCCAGACTCTTCAGACCAGCAAACGCCTGGCTATCGATCAAATTAATACGATTTTGTTGGAGCGACAGTATTTTCAGTTTGGCCAAACTGATGAACGCGTGCTTCAGCACCGCTGCGATCTGATTGGCTGACAGATCCAGTTTCGACAGTATAACGAGTGGCGCGAATGACTCGCTGGGAATGTGTTTCAACGCATTGCCGCTCACGTCCAGCTCTATTAGATTAGCCAAACGATGGAAAGCGTTTGCGTCGACCGTTTCGAGACCCACTCTCGACAACGATATCCGCTGAAGGTTCACGAGATTCGCCGCCGAAAACACGCCACTCTTCAGTTCCACGAGATTATTGCGCGTCAGATTAATCACTTGTATTTCTTCGGCCGATTCGCGTTTACCGGCGTTGCCATCGGTTGTGGGCGTGTTTGGCACGTGATTCAGCGACAATCCCTGACAATCGGCGGTTAGTTTGCCGCTCACCCAAACGCACTGACATTTGTCCAGACACTGGTACTGTTGGGTGGGTATCGCCAGATATGATACACATAATAGTGCTGTTATGATGTTTAATACGACCGTAGAAACCATTTTAATAATTAAAAATACGTTTTAATTGTTAAGGAAAACCAACGATTAATTAGCATTGTTTTGGTTAATCGTTTCTAATAAGTCATGGCATCATAATTGCAATAATAATAATAATACGTGTAATTGTTGTTTGATATGAAATTCAATTTGCATTTAATACTTTATGCGTTAATGTTTTTGAATCATTTATTTAATTTTGAAAACTGAAGAAAAACGTTTTTAAATAACAAAACTATTGGTAAACATAAAATGATTTATAAGTGACGTTTAACTTTAAACATTATATTTAAGTGGTGTGTTTCGTTTGTCGTGTAGCGTTACGTATTGTTTTGTGTGCACAAAAATAACTATAATAATAATAATAACAATAATAAATATAGATATATAAACGGAAAACAAAAAAAATGTAACCGAAACAAAAACACAGTGCGATTACACTCGTAAATATACGTGAAGTGCGAGTATATGTGTGTGTGTTTGTGATATGCAGAGAATAGCAATGCTTGAAACATAACAAACTGCTATAACACAACAGGTAACTAAATATTAACCAATCAATTAATTATTTACATAACATCTCACTCTCTCC
>JAQIXJ010003127.1:0-13621 GCA_034700185.1 Phthiracarus laevigatus
AATAATAAACTTATTTGTCATTTTGACATCTTAACTTGAAAACTAATAAAATTGCGACATTATATGGCAAAAAACTATTAAAAGTGAGATCTCTATGAATGTTTCGTTCTTGTTTTAAAGTTCGTTTGATTTTTTCAGGTAAATATTTTTGGTAAACAATGAATTATTTTAAAAAATTAAAAAATCATAATTTCATACTATTAGATTTCGCCAAAAAAGAATAAATATTTGAACACATTGACATCGCCTTTTAGTTTGGCATTTTATAAATTTTATTCTTTATTAAATAGTTTTGCAAAAAGAGTAACACATTATAATTACACCGATTATAAAATTGACCAAAAGTAACTTAAATTGTTTATGAAAAGTATCGATAGATTATTATATTTTTATTTTTCAGTTCTAAAATTTTAAAAACATTTTATTACACTGTATTCTTATAGTATTCCTCCTTTAGTATTCTGAATCTTTGTATTCTGAAAGTCAAATAATAAAAAATAAAAAAAATCGAGGGTTTTTATTTTCGGATAATAAGAAAGTGATATATAAATAATTATTTATATATATTTGTGTGTAAAGACGATGCCAAATAACTTTGACAAAAAGGGAGGAGTCTAAATATATAAAAATTATGTATGTAGAGGGCAATAGAATAAGTTTTACACTAATTACTCTGTAATGGAAACCTAATTGATTAAACAATAAATACTTATTCGTTTCTTTCTTCCCCTAAGTCTCACTGCGCGCAAACCGGTTTAAACAAGTTTCGTGTATTGTTTCAAAGCACGTGTTTTTAAATTTTAAATTTAATATGTTATACTGTATGCAACCTTTTACTTTTGAACTTTGTGACATCAACTCTAACTCTACAATAGCATTAGAGAGATGTCACAAAATTTTTGTCAAAGTTATTTGGCATCGTCTTTATATATATATATTAATTTTGTTGCTTGTTATTTTTTAAATGCTTAAAAAATTTTTTGATTCGCAGTATCAAAATATTTACAATAACTATACAGAGTAAGCGCGGCGAAAATAAAACCGTAAAAATTTTTTTCCACGTAAACTTGCTACAATTTTAGTATTCAGATTTACTTTGGAGCATAAACTAAACCATAACATTTTATAGAAAAAATGGAGATAAGTTATAAGTTCAATTATCAAATGAGGAGTTTTAGTCAAAGAAATAAAAATGCCGTTGATTTAAAGCATCGTTTGTTGCATAGTTATTGTCGCAATCTCGGTTTTTAATTTAGTTATTCCATGCAATAATTTATAAATAATGAGTACAAGATTGGCCATTTATTAATTAATTTTATTTAAAGTTGTGTATTTACTTATGATATGTAAAAAATTTGTTAAGGCTAATTTCTCATTATTAAGTAAATACAAATTATTAAAATAGTCTGCAAAACAAAGTATAAAATAAAATATTTCCCGATCGTGGTATTATCGTTATTTCAAACTAGCAATAGAATAGGCATCAAAGAGTTTTATCTTCAACTTAAAACAACGAGGCGACAAATGCAATACGTAACACTTAATTTAGTTGTGTTTTATAAAATTCGATTTTGGCAAATTTGATTCATTTATTTAAAAATTGTATTTTTAATTCTTAGTTTCAAAGAAATTTATTTCATATATATTTAGTTAAAAATTTATTCATTACAAGAATCATTCTAGACTATATTAGTATAGGTAATTTTATGACATCAAGAGTGTAACATATTCGTCGTGACAATTTTCTTATGCCAGATCTTTGAAATGATAGTCAGTAATTATATTTTTGAAAGTTCAGCATGATAAAAACTTTAAAACGTTTAATAATTGAATAGCAAAGTGCCAAACAATTATTATTGTTCAACTAATAATTATATTACATTCACTTGAAAATACTTCATTAGTAGAAAAAGTTGCTTTATGATGAAAAAAGTTTATTTTAGAAGTTGTTTCAAAATTACATTTTTGAAATCTTAACATTTTAACTAAACTATAGTAAATATACAAAATTTTATTTAAAACATTTTTTAATATGATTTAAACCAGAAATTATGCAATCAATAATCTCAGGTCAAAACAGATTTTTTTATTTACTAATATTTATTTTTTCATCTGCTGACTTTCCAAAATTTAAATAGAATATGTTGATTAACCTCACTTCCCAATTCCATAACAAGCGCAATATAGAATTTCATTTGTACCCGATTCCTCTTCATTATCATTCGCAATTACAACATCAAAATTTTTTTCAGCTTTTTTGAACTTTTTTCATAAAAGTCGGTTTCCTCTTTTTAGATCACTACTGTCACTGCTGCTTTCCTTAATATCTTGAACACTTTTTTTAATAAACTTTTAACTTGATTTTTTATAAGAGGCTTATATGTGTCTCCTTAAAAAAATTTACTTAAAATCTCTTCCACATTTGTTTGTTAGATTGTGAGATTCTAATGTTTCATTTTCTATTTATGTATTCTGAAATCATATCGTTTACATTAAAAAACAAGATCGATACGGTCATAATATCTGACTTTGTAAAGTTATTTGCAGTTATTATATGGTCGCTCGCTCTCTCCGTTTGCTCACGCCCATTAGTTTATTTTTTTATAAAATTTATGAAACAAGCCAATAATCAATTCTATTTTTAAAAATATAGTCTATACTTGCAATGAAAACGGAATATCCCGTTCGGTTTTCGGCAATTTTTATCCGATTGTTATGATTTTAGTCTAAATTGCGACTATAAAAACGGAATCTTCCGTTTTGATTTTTGGCTATTTTTACCCGCTTTTTATCATTTTGGTCCAAATTGTTACTATAAAAACGGAATATCCCGTTCTAATTTTTGTCTATATTTAGCAGCTTTTATCGTTTTTGTCCAAATTGTTACTATAAAAACGGAATCTCCCATTCTGAAAAACGGAATCTCCCATTCTGAAAAACGGAATCTCCCATTCTGAAAAACGGAATCTCCCATTTTGAAAAACGGAATCTCCCATTCTGAAAAACGGAATCTTCCATTCTGAAGAACGGAATCTCCCATTCTGACAACCATAATCTAACGTTTTTATTTTTGGCCATTTTCAACCGAATTTTATCATTTTGGCACAAACTGCTATTATAAAAACGGCATCTCCCATTTTGATTTTTGCCTATTTTTCACAGTTTTTGACAAATTTTGTGGTTTTTTTGACCTTTTTTAAGCCTATTTTTGCCAATATTTTTGGCCATATTAACATGGAAATCCCTTTATAAGAATAAGATATTGTTTAAAATTCCTTAGTAGAATAAGAATTTCACAAAGTCCCTTTATTAAAGTAAAGATTAAAATCCCTTAATTAGAATAAGAGTGCAAACGGACAGACGGACGGACGGACACAAGGACGGATATATCCAAATCCATATATCTGTCTAAAAAGTCAGATAAAAAATTTAATTATATATTTCTATGGAACTATAAAAAAGAATTTCATTTTAATTGAATTTTGTTCTAAAAAAACTAAATAAAAAGAGTTATAAGTTATAGTATTACTAGCTTGTGTCAAGTGTAAAAAAGTTAGACATTAACACAACTAAGATTTGCTACGAACAAGACCGGTACGACATTAAACTCTGATTTTGTAAAGATATTATCCGTTAACATTTTGTTGATCGTTTCCTCTTTCTTATGTATAACTTTTTAAAATTTTAATATCGCAATTAGTGTCAGATTCTACTTTTTTAACAATAATAGAAATTTACTCAACATATGACTGCTTGTTAACATTTTTGTCATTTTTAAGCTAAATTCGATCCTATTTAAAACTGGTTAACGATAAATTTTAAATTTTCCGACTCTATAATTCTTTATTAACAAAAAAATAATAAATATTTCTTAAATAAATTTTAATAAAATTATTTTTTAGTTTTGAAGCTCAGTTACTTTGAGGATTAATCCTACATCCAGACGGGTTTGTCCAAATCTTAATTATTAAGGTTCGGTAGTCAGATAAAATTTGATAGGTTACATTCAAATACATAACAATTATATTTTGAAAAACTAGTTTAAATTTATTTATTAAAAAGATTAAAATGGTATAAAGTTTATTCTTGATAATAATAGTTTGATATTTGCTAAGAATAATCAATTTTAATGGGAAAATGAACAAATGTTATTTGATAAATGTATATAAACCCCGTTAAACAGATCTTGCCTTTTTAAAAGTAAATTGTTAAGAAATAGATTTAAAAACTATATTACAATGAAAAGTGAGTAATGCAGCGTTCCATTATTAATTATTAATTTATTAAAAATTTTTAGGCATAATTTTTTTACTTTTTGCGATATCTATGGGAAGATGTGCTGATGATCATTGCAAAGGTTTCCTGGAGAATAAAGGCTGCACATGTAATGCAGTAACATGGGAAGTTAGATGTGAAAAAGCAACTATTTCTGATTCCGATTTTAATCTTATTGGCAAAAGTATTGTCGGAAACTATGAACTGTTATACGTTACACAAATAGCATCACTCGTTACAATTGTGGCTCAAACATTCACAGCTCAAGCAAAGTTTTATAGAATTTTTATTGAAAATAATCCTGATTTAACAACCATTGCCGATGGCGCATTTTTTCATTTGATCGGTACAAAGTCCTTATTCATAATAAATAATCCACAACTTGCTGGTAATATATTAGCATTGTTGAAAAAGTCTTCTGACTCACTCAAGTACGTTGACTTCAAACAAAATGCATTAACTAAAGCTGAACAAGAATTGTTTAATGATAAAAACTCCGCACTAATAGAATATATTAGACTTGATAACCAAACTTCACCTACTTTTGAAGTGGAAAGTAACGCATTCTCGAGCCTCCCCGTTCTCAAACAACTTAGTTTAGACAACAAAAAGCTGATTCTTGCAGACAACTCTATTAATTTATCCAACAATGGTAAAGTTACTGCAAAAGGGCATGTTGAAATATATTTAAATAATAGTCAATTAGCTGCTTGGAGAGATACCATTATAATTCCATCATCTAATGCTGTAATTTATCTTGATTTAATCAATAATCCTAATATTGGCGTTACAAATGCGGATGTTTTTAAAAGTTTTTTCGATAAAAATAAAGAAAACAAAGTATTTTTAGAGGAACATGCTACCGTTTGTACTTGTCAAGTAATTCTTAACTATATAAAGGATAAGAAAATTAACGGAGTCGTCTGCGGTGACTTCGACGAATGTATTAACAGTTATTAACATGAATGTTACTTTAGCTATATTGTAGCTTTAAAATAGATAAATAAAGAATTTTAAATTCGATTGTTTTTACTTTTCAATTTAACTGTATGCATTACATATCGTTATTACATCACAAAAAATAAAACATTCATACACTTTTAACAGTTATATTGCTGAAAAAATTGATATTTTGTTAACTGTTTAACTGCTCTTTAATTTATTCTTTTTTTATAAGTTCGCTTGATATGTTTTTAAATACCGTTAATAATAAGTATTATTTGATTTTTGATTAATTAATGAAAAGCTTTATAAGTTTAGCGTGGTGATATTTTATCGGAGAAGAATTATAAAGATATCTCATTTCCAAAGCATTGTTCCCAATACACCCTAAAAAATTAAATAATAACCCAATAAAAGGACATGTCTCCTTATTTTAAAAATATTTTTACACTTTAAAAACGTCATATAATATTCTAAAAAAGATGGCAAGATATACTGTTTATATTTGGATTTTCGCTGCATAAACAGTTATTATCTAAAAGATGTCAAGAAACTTCAATTGGGTATTTTAGTTTTTTTAATTTTATAACGTGTTATTTAATATTATTTATGGCATTCAAGTCCTTATTTCTGTCCTTGTTTATGGCATTTTATTGAAGAAAATTTGTAGTTAGAGTTTAGGATGTTATGATAATCTACAAAATAAATAATGTAAGTCAATATATAACTGAAGTTGAGTTAATTTTAGAATCATTAAAATTTTGTAAAAGTAATTGAAGTTTAACACAATTTGCTGCATCATAATTAATAAACGATTCACAATATAAAAATAGTTACTTAATGATATTCAAACTTTATTAGGTCTAACATAATGCCGATATTAAATATCGGAAATTATATATCATAAAGTTTTTATAATACATGAGTTTTAATCATTTATTATTTTAATCAAAAATTTACTAACTTTTAAAAAGAGATTATGAATATATTAAATCAAAACTAAATTTTAATACTTAAAAGTGTTCATGAAAGTCAACTTACTTATTTATTTCTGGTTGTGAAAATTAAGGAAGTTTGTAAACTTGCCTTTTTGGCCTTTGTTTTTAAAATGAAAAACAAACCAATTTTAGAAAAGTTTTTTCTAATATGAATCTGTGTTATCTCTGTCGAAAAAAATCTGTCAATTAAACGTTTATTATATATAATAAGAAATTTAAGGCAGAACATTATAAAATTAACTGTTTTTTGTTTATAAAACATTTCCATATGTATTGTAGTCTTTAAATATAAGTTTTAAATCTTACAAAAACGCAATTATTAAAACCTACATAGTATATTAATTTTAAATATTATGGCTTAAATAATGTTACTATTAACATACCTATAATATATATTTTAAAACTAAAAACAAGCTTGATAAGTTAAGAATTTGTTCGATGCGGTAGATGTTCTTTTAGCTGTTGTTAATACGTTCAGGAATTTATAGTAGTGTTGTTCCGTTTTTTGAAAGTTAAAACAAAAGTTGAAATTATTTTGACATTTACTAATAGTTTGAAGTTTGAAGTAAAAGTAAAATCCATTTGAAATGAAATAACTGTAAAAACGAAAGTAAAATTCAAGCTAACTGAAAATAATTTTTAAAAGCGAAAGCAAAATACAAGTGAAATGAAAAACTTTCTTAAAAGTAAAAGCAAAATCCACTTGAAATCACCATTGCCAAAAGTAAAAGCAAAAAAAAAAATTATTTGACTTACTTTTAAAAACTGTATTAAAAAGCGTTATAAAATTCAGAAGTAAAATAAATATTTTAATTTCACTTTTGCTTTAAGCAAAAGTAAAATACAAGCAAAATTAAAAAATCTTAAAAGCAAAAGCAAAATACAAGCAAAATTAAATTTTCTAATAAAAGCAAAAGTAAAATACAAGTAAAATTAAAAATAAAACAAAAAGGAAAAGCAAAAGACTATCTATATTAAAATAAAACTCAAAAGCTAAAGTAAAAGAAAAGCAAAATTAAAATTTGAAAGTTATACAACACTAATTTATAGTGAGTGTCTTTTATTTAGAATTATATGAAAGTAGAGCTTATTCATTTGACCATGTTCGTCCGACAGTAAGTTCGCAATCTTATATTAATTAAAAGATTTCTTAGATTTCCAAATTAATAGAGAACTAACATTTTGTTGTCTTGGTTTAGAAATTAGTATATTTTTGATTTCACTATGCATTAATCTACGAAAAAGCTCACTATGAATCATAGATTTTCTGCCTATTCCGGTCTAAGCGACTGAGCTATTTCATTAGTACATCTGTATACTAAAATTGCATACACGACTGCGTTATGCGTGTTAATGCTCATTACGCAATCCAATGCATTCTCAATTAAGTAATACAGAAATAACAGCAATAGAGCGAAAAATCACTGGTTCGGGGAAAAATATTTTGTATTGAATGTAGCGGAATAGTGCGGAATAGCCGAAAAACAATGCTATGAATGTGTCGTTCTATTTTTATGCCTATTTTGACCCTGTTTTTGGCCTTTAATGACCTTTTTTGCCCTAGTTAGTCTGAAATTCCCTTTTTAAACATAAGAAATATGTTGAATTCATTTAACCCACATATGAATCGGTAATATAAAGATCAAAATGCCTTAATTAATATAGAGTGCACGGACAGATTGATGAACGGACATTGTCAAATCCATATATCTAAATTTCGCAGTCAGATCAAAAATTTATCTTTTAATAATTTTCCAAATTATACTTATTATTTAAGAGTAATTTTTTAGAATTCGATTTGAACCTTTATAAATCAATTAGATAGTCTGTAAACAATTAATCCTTATCCAACCACTAGATGGAAAACCCATCAGTTGATATTCCACGTGACTTCATAGTTACAGTTTTGTATTACGAATTTTAAATACTGTGCACACATTAAAGTATTTTGTTTGTAACGTAAGTTAAAGAACTTTTTTAGTTTAAAACTTAAGTGAAATTAGTTTTTAGAATATTACGAATAGTATTTTGCAAAAAAAAATCAAATGAATTCAATTTATAGGTTAAATTTTACTTCACTCAAATCTAACGCAAGATATTACCGGCAACTTTATCAGTAAGTTTTGTTTTCGTATTACTATTAAAATATTACAAAAGTTATTGTCCTTGACTTGTTTATGAAAAATAAAAGTTTATAATATTTTTTTCTGTGAATGCTTTGAAATTTGTAAACTGATTATTATTAACTAATTTAGGATTAATTTGAAAAATATTAGAACAATGTCGTCAACTAATTTTCTCGCTGATGACAATAAGTATGAGTTTCTTAAACGACTTGGAATTAATGGCAAAAATTTTGGAGTTTATAACAACAGATGGTTAGGAAATGGAAAGGTATTAAACATAAAACAAAAATTATTTAAAATTTATTAAATAAAGTTACGTAAATCTTAAGGTCATTCTGTCACAGTGCCCAACAAACAATCGAATAGTTTGGTTGGAACATTGCGATTGCGTTAGTTTGTGGTAACGCAATGGTATGGAAATCGGCGCCAACCACTCCGGTTTAAAACATGATTCTTCGATCGTTCATTGCGAAACATTTGTTCCGATCGTTTATTTATTGAAATTTACGCACATTGACGAAGCAATCGCTTGGAATAATGAAGTCGATCAGGGATTGTCGAGCAGTATTTCACGAATAATATCTCTAAAGTTTTTAACGTAAGAATTTTTTGTCAAGCATGGATAAACTACTGTTCCTTTCTAATTCTATTTTCAAAAATTTTCATCAGTATAGCTTTTACAGATTATTTTCAGTAACGATAATATATAACATGTCTACAACATATTATATTATATTCTAAAATATATAAAATTAAAAAAAATTAAAAAAAATAAAAAACTGAAATAAACAAAGAATTGAAAAAAATCATCCAAACAAATACACAGACAGACTTGTCAAATGCAATAGCTCGACTTTTAAAAGTGAGCTTAAAAAACTAATTGTAAACTCATGAACTAATTCAACTATAAAATCTATTATCATTTAAAAACCATCAAATAAACTAGTAATATTCTTAAAAACAATTTTTGAAGGTTTATTTCACTTTTTTTCAATTTTCTTTGTCAACTTCAACTCGCTATTGCATTCATTTGTTTGAAATAAAGCTTGATATAGTCAGATTTCACTGAATAACTTGAATAACTAGGTTTTTTAACATTTTTTCCTCAAACGCTTAATTTACGTAATATAATCGATTTGATTGCCTTATTTAGTTAATTAAATTACAAGTGTGTGACATAAAATATATTTAGATTACAAATAAAGCAGTTTAATTGATGTGGGTATATTAATAAAAGCACAAAAGCTACCTTAATGCAGTTTTTTATTCACATAAAGAATTTTAGTTTAATATTTTAAACTAGAAAAAAGCCCACCTTCGGTGGGCGAATATTGCTTACGCTTTTGTAAATGAACTGATTGATGTATATGTGAACAGGTAAAATAAAATATTATGTATAGCATTTTGTTTAAATAGATTGTGAAAAGAAGGAAATATAGACATAATAAAAAGCTTAAGCTCGAATTTTTTAATAAAAACTTAGCTTAAAGTTACTTTTGAAAATTTGAATGAATACAATTAAGTTGCCAAAACGATGTTCCATCACTTATTCAGACAAAGTATCTTATAAAAAGAAGTTTTCTACTATTGAAAAAAAATTTTAATATTCAGAAAAGATTAGGACCTAAATAAGTTAATAAATTAGATTTCATAAAAAACAACAATTTAATAATTGATTATTTTAAGCACACACCCGTTATCTGCTTCAGTAACCCAGAAATAATAAAACGATGACGATATTCTTAGATAGTTTTTGATTATTTAACTTTTATTAATTATAAATATCAAATGATTAATAAAATAATTAAACTTAACAAAAACGTTTTATAAATCAAACTCTCTTTTATTTTATTTAAAAACGAATGTTTATTTCAAGTTATATAAAGATTGATATGAAAAAATTAAATTGGTTAACCCAATTTAAGCATGAAATAAAATAGAATATTATTATAAATTTTTTACCGTACACACTAAAGACATAATCAAAACCATAATTTACTTTTTACTTAAATAATGAACTAAAAACTGTTAAAAACTTAAATAAACAGAAGTGTGCATGCTGCTATCTTTTTGAAGTTTAATCTAAGTTAAATGATTGCGATTAGAAAAATTTACATTACAGGTTAGTAGTATATAATCTAAGTTTTATTCAAACTAGCTTATGTTAGTTTAGATCGTCAAAGTAAAAGTTTTCAACTTCAAAAAAATGATATTTTATTCTAGTAAAGAAAAACTGTATTTAGATAACATTTTAATTTTAGATATTATTTGTTTTCTGATCGTAAGCGCAGCAATAAACCCTATTAATTGCGATCCAGATATTTGCGCCAATTTTCTCAAAGAAAAAAGCTGTGATTGCATAGCATCGGTTAAGCAAATTAGAAGTGAAGATAAAACTAATATGACTTCCGAAACACTATTCAAAATTGGCCAAAGTATAGATGGAGAATTTCGCCTATTATATATAAAAGGACTATCAGGTATGGGAACGATTTCAACAGGAACATTCATATCAAAAGCAAAGTTCACCAGATTTTTATTTAAAACAATTCTAAAGTAACAACCATAGTTGATAGCGCATTTACAACCTTGGATTCTACAAAATCCTTAATCATAATAAATAATACAGTTCTATCTGGCGATATTGTAGTGTATTTGACACGTAGTAATAAGTCGAACGTTGTAGGTTAATGGCTAGTAGTAGTAATATGGCCACTATAAGGCACGCGTTAACGCGTAACCTATAGATGAGGCTGAAGAATGGCGATACTAAAAACACTACTGAAGAAGTATGGTACCACTGAAGCAAATGTGTACCATGAATACCACAAAAGTGAAAAGCATGTGAAACATTGGAATTATTGCAGTAAATAATAACGATTGGAAATCAGCACTAAATATGTTTAATGAGTTACTATACAATGAGTTACAATATCGATAATATAAATGAAGTGAATACTTCGAAAACAGAAAACATACTAATGTATTAAACATCAACTAATAAGTAATAAAGAAATATAAAGAAATGAATATATTAGTCATAGGCATTATGACTAATGAACTAATTATTAAACATTAAAGTAAGTAAAATGAGTAATTAGAAATAAATAGAAAACTGTAGAAATATAATTGACTAGTGATGTGACGGGTAGTTCACACACTAAATTTCCTCCACCGCAGATTTGATGTTAGACTCTATCATATCGCAATAAAGAACTGAGTTCAATAATTGTTTAACCAATTCCAATTTGATCCCATTCTAATGCAGCATGCATTTGTAAAACGTATCGAATAAATTCATAGTAGGGATCACGCCAGTGAATCGAGTTGTAATTGGATGGGCAGTGGAGCATACGCCAGTATAGGTGAACCGTTAGACTTATGTATTCATTTCTTGAATTGTAATAATTGAAACAATCGAGGCGTAACGTAATTGTAATATCTGAATGCGTATATAATAGTGGTCTTGACCATTCAAACAATAATACTGTAGAAATTGCGAGAAAGTTATCAAATTCTTGAAGAGTTTGAACGTAGTAGTATGTATAAAATTGAAGAAAATCGTGTTCGGAAACCAGGAACCCAACTACCAGAAACTGTACATAACCGTATGTACATGAACTTGCATCAGGAGAAGAATATTTATTAGCAGTAGTACTTTTATCCACCACTTCCTCCACCGCAGCATCAAAGTCGTAATACAAGACATCGTTATTGATGCGTAAACATTTCCTTTGATACATCATTGAATTGTATAAGCTTGGAAGCTGATGATGAATAAGTAATCGATCACCATATGAATAAGAAAACTTGGGAATTGGAAGCAATGAAACGAAACTTGAAAACGGAAAACCTGTACTAAACTTTTTTGTATTGATCGTCCAGTCCAAAGAAAATTTTGGATGTATGCCACCATCCAACAATGAGATGGCTTTTGATTTAATTAATCGCGAAGCCTTAGAAATTTTGTTGATAGTGACTGTAGCATTGAACGAACCAGAAATTAGAAGCATTGGTTGAACGTAAGTGTTGAGATCTTTTAACGAAACCGCTGTTGATGTAATTCCAATTGAACTTAATTGGTCTTCATCAGTATTGAAAGTTTTTTCCGAAGTAATACTTGGTTCCATTGATGAATAAATTTCTTTTAAATCTTCCGAAATATCTTCATAATTATCGAAGAAGTTTTGACACCATTTCTTATTTGTAACGTAACCAATTAATTGACCATTAGAATCAATTCCATCCAAACCAGTAGAAGTAGTAGTAATTGAATCAGGAGTTTGATTCTGATCAAAAACTGTTTGGAGATAGCCAATAGTATTGTTACCAGTATTAGGAATATATGAATCAGGAATAGAACCAACGGAAGTATGTAGAATAGTTCCAACTGAACCTTTAGTAATAGTATTGGATGATCGAGAAGACTTTCCACTTCGACAGACTTTAGCAATGTGACCCTTGATCTTACAGTTGTTGCAAATTGTATTGATGTGTCGACACTTAGGAGCCTAATGATTTATAGAACCACATCGATGGCAAGAAGTATTGGATGACGAACCGGGATCCTTCGTTAACGAAGGATTCCGGTGGTCTAATCGTTTCGGATTGGAATACGCTTTGGACTTTGTAATCTTCTGTACTGACGATGACGTCGAAGGAGAATGAAGACTAAATAATTCTTTATCTGCGACTTCCAATTGACTGGCCAGTTGAATCGCTTTATCGAAAGTAAGTCCAGGTTCCGTTAGTAATCTTCGTTTAATTGATTCGCTTCGGACGCCACCAACGAACTGATCCCGAAGAGCAAACGGTTGATAATCTCCAAACTTGCATTTAATCGACATCCTCTTTAATTCGGCGATAAAGTCAGCAATGGATTCGTCATCCTTTTGTTTTCGGGCCATGAAGTGCCGGCGTTCAGCGACTTCTAACGATGGCGGCTCATAGTGGTCCTGAAGAATTTTTACCAGTTCTTCGAATGTCTTCTACTTCGGCTCCGAAGGCGTACACAATTTGACCACCAGTTCCAGCATTGAAATGCTCATAACTGCCAGGAAAACGTCCACTTTCTTGTCTTTTTTTTACCATTGGCGATGAAGAACGTCTTTATTTGAAGAATATATGTCGAGAATGAAGATCGTTCTGGGTCGAACTTCGAAATGGTTCCAAGAAACGCCATATGAACAAATCGTCGAAGAAATCTTTTATTATCCTACCGACTGCGCCAGAAATTAGTAGTGTATTTGACTCGTAGTGATAAGTCGAACGTTGTAGGCT
>JAQIXJ010003128.1:0-13619 GCA_034700185.1 Phthiracarus laevigatus
CAAAACAATCCAAATAAACAAATAAATCATTTTTAAGCCTATTACATACAACTAAACTATACTTTCTTTCATTTAAACTTTTTGGTCGTCAATATTACGCATTAATGGGGTGGCTAGTCTTTAGAATTTAAAAAAAACTTAAAGTCATTTTTTAATCAACATTAATTAATATTAAGTTATATATAGTCCGAATTAAGCAATTCTTTTGAAATATTGAATCGTTAATTAACAATTTTCGTGGCCCTATTAATAACATTAAGCAAAGCAAAATTTTCATTTAACAAGAACTTCATGTTAAATTAAATTATAAAAATTTGAGGTATAAAAAAATCTTTGGAAGATCTTTTTTGTTTGTTTAAAATCGATTTTACGAAACGCAATTTTATAAACTTAACAATATCGTTATTTCTTCAAGTCATACTTTAATTTTGAATAATACTTGATTGATTATTTTATAAATTCGGTTTACGGAAAATGTTATTCTAACCTTTATAGTATTTTGTTTTGTAAACTTAATTTTTTCTCTAAAACTAAATATTTCAATATGTAAGTAAACTTCCTTTTCGATTTAATACTATTACATAGTTTGTCATGCTACACCTTCAATAATCGAAGTCCTAGGTAAATTCCATTTATGAAATTCGTCGCAGGCCTTAGCTATATACAATTCACAATTAATTCGTGATAATAACATTAATATTTATTTTAGTTTAAATTTGTTCAAAAAGATAACTGTTTTCTTAAATAATAATAAATAAATTTCAATTTATTTTGTCAGATGTTATGGAAGCGCTTACCATTTTTTTGAACTTAATATAATAAACATATTTCTATTAGAAATTTTTTAGAACGTGTTGCGATATCAGATATCCAGATGTTAAAATTATTTTTTGAAATAAAAAATTAAAATAAATAATAATAGGCATATAATGCCAAATCCGCTGTTTGATTTCACTAATATAATTCAGTTGTATCGTAAGTTTATATATTTACTTGTGATGTGACCTTAAAATTCCACTTTTTTTCGAGATGGATTTTAAATGGATCAGAGTTTTATTAATAGTCAAAATGATACAAAATTTTTAAAATAATTTTTTGTAATTTAAATCTTTTTTAGAAAGCCTAAATTTTTTTAAGTCATCAAAAAGTTAAAAGTAGAAACTATATTTTATTATAGTCAATCGATTTTTTGTAAATAAACGTTACTAAAAATGTTTGTAAAACTATTCTTAAAGTACCATTGTTCGCACTATTTAAGATTGTATTATATAGCTTGTACAATTAGTAAAACCATATCTTAAATCAAAATAACCAATATAAAGATTAACATGGATTAGTTGGTACCTCACTCGTAAGTATGGGTCAACCAAATAAATGTTAGCTCTATGAATATGTTCCGTTTTTAATTAAATATGTTTTAAATTTAACATGGTAACCTAAAAGATTTTAACTTGAATTCAAAACTTTTAATACAATTGTAATGATATGAAGACTTTGCTCCATAGTTCAAACAAATAATTGTATATAGTTCAAATAAAAGATTATATAATTATCATAAATGGATAAACTGTAAATGTTATTTAAAGCATTAGTTTATCAAATAAATAAAAGTAACTTCACAAAATATTGGTCGATTTTTCACGGCGACGTTTTATTTTGATTTAATTTTAGTTATAAAAATACAAGCATAGATAAAATCATTTTGATGCTTAAATCCTTTTAGTAATACTTTATTGAAACTTTTGTTTAAAAGTATGATGTTCTCAAAAAGTTAATTAAAATTTTATGTGAAAAGTGTCGATTATAATTCATTCGAAACAAATGGTAAATTAAGCTAAAAGGTGTATTTTTGTATTCTTTTAAATAATGTTATATAAACTAATAAACATAAATTATAGGTAACAATATATTGTTCTAGGCAAACTGAATCAAATAAACTAATTATAATAACTTAGTTTTATGTGAAGAATGTCGATAATAATTTATTGTAAACAAATGGTAATTTAAACTAAAATGAGTATTTTTGTATTGTTTTAAATAAGTTTATTAAATATTATAAACATTAATTTTAGAATTTTTATGTAATAATACATTGTTCTAAGCAAACGGTATTAAATCAATTATTTTAAAAGCTTAGGTTTAAGTGAATAGTGTCGATAATAAATTAATCGAAACAAATGGTAAATTAAACTAGAAGAAATACAATTGTATTGTTTTAAATAAAATAACTAAAACTTTTATACAGTAATTTTATAATTTTTTGGTAATAATACATTGTTCGAGGCAAAAAAATAAATAAATAAACTTTTTTAAAGGCTTAGTTTTATGTGAAAAGTGTCGATAATAATTCATTCGAAACAAATGATAAATTTAACGATATTATTGTTTTGTTTTAAATAAACTTATTAAAACTAAAAAACATTACTTGGCTACTGATGGATTGGATTTTTAGTACACAAGAATATTTGGTGTTAATTACCCATAGTTGTATATAAGAATAATCCATTTTTTAGAATAGTATATTCAATTAATGATAAAAAATTATTCCTAAAGAGATACTAAGTGAAAACGTCCTTGGCGGAAAATAAAGATCTTTCAAATACGATAAATTAATTATTTTTACATTTGTTAGTCAACTTAGCCAACGTTTGTAAAACATACTATTGAAAAGCAAACTTATTTTTGAACAATTATTGCAATATTATAAGTTTAAACCTGTAGATTCAAAGTTTTGCCATTTTTCAAGTTGTTCTAAACATATTTTACATTTAATTCCTTTTTCTTTACAAAGTTAATCAAAGAACTTTAATAAGTATTTTTTCAACTGCCAATATTTCCTTCTTCAATGCATACAAACGGTTTTGATTAATAACTTATAACGCAAAAAATTTTAAATAACACTATGCATATTATAATAACAAAACAGATAGTTATTGCAACGATCATCTTGTTTTCTGAAATAATTTAAAAAGAGGTTTTGAATTTATACTCGTTGTAATATTACATTAAAATATTCATTTGCTAAATAAGGTTGGATTTAAAATAGTTGTTTAGTATTTAAGAAAAAGTTTTCATTTAACTACTTATTTGGTGAAGTGTAATTTAATAAAACTTTAATTAAAATAAAACTCCTTATAAGTCTTAAAATGATTTTGTTTAAAAGTTTTATTTTTAGCAGTAAGCATCAAATATATAATAGAAGTTCAAATTTTTATTTTAGTCATACTGATATTTTTTACTACTAAATAATGTTGCATTTAAAATGTTAATAAATTATTTAATAAAATTGTATACATTTGACTACTTATTTGCTATGGTGTAAATTGATATTAATTCTAGTAAATTGCATACTCCTTATAAAGTCTTTTTACTTTTTAAACCGCAAACGATATAAGATTTGAGTGTTTATAAAGAGAAATCAAACATTAGTAGCTCACAAACTTAAAAACAAGTTGAAGATATTTAAAGTAACTGTTTTAATAGAAAAGAAATAAATGCCCCGTAAAAAAATCAAGCAGAAAGTTTATTAAAAAAAAGTTTTCTAAAAAACTTTTTTATGAATTAAGTGAGCATCAAATAGCAACATTATTCTTTTTGAAAAGTTAGGCTAAACAACATATCCTTATGATTAGCTTATTCTTTCCTTATATAATAAAAAGAAATTCATTGTTCTTTATAGAAGTTTAAAGTTATATCTCAGTTTAGGGCTTATAATTAAAAAAATTCAACTGGTTTTATGTTTATATCAGTGATTTTGTTTCTTCATATATAAACTTTAATACAGAACTTAGGAAAAGAGCATAAACTAATTTTTAGAAAAAATTGTGCAAATTGATGAACAATATAATATTTGGTTTCTAGTTATCATTTATATCAATACGATTTAAAAATTGTATTATAAAATTTTAAAAGGTTTAGAAAACTTAAGATTAAGCTTTAATATAATCCTTTAATGAATTTTAATTTTTAAAATGACAGATTATACAAATAGACAACAAAATGTAAATTAATAATCAACAGTCTATTTTAATATGTAAATGACAAATTAAATTAGTTTTATAAATTCACATTGTTCTTTACTATAAACTTGTTCAAATTGATTTATTTTATGAAAGTAATAAAAACGTAAAATTAAATCGCAAAAATTTTTAACAAAATAGGACTGATAATAGAAATAAGCTTAAATATATTTTTTGAAGTCTAAATACAATTGATATTGAAAAATAAATAATGATTGAAGACTATATTGTATCGTTAATCTGTGTGAAATCTTTGACTTGAATTAGATTAGTTGACTGAAGACTTAAAAATAGAAATCATTTTTGTCGCGATGAGTGTAAGCGCTATTATCGCAATTTACTCTAAATCAATAATAAGCTATTATTGGATATAAGGATCATTTGCATCGTGATTTAATGGGAAGCGTATTGTCCGCTTAAACTATAGTTTTATCCGCTAAATAACGCTTTTATCGTTTGAAATGAATATATTTTATGAGACTCAGCTGAATCGATAAGGGTATAAAATACGACTAACTTATTACATGAAAAATTGTTAACATAGTAAATGTTTCGTGACAATGAATGATTAAGTTTTTTTAACAATGTTTATAAGTAATAAATAATTTAAGTTATATAGTATTTTGAATAAAAAGCGCTTTACATTGTTGTGATGAGCAGGAAAACACACTTTAAGAAAACCGATCGAAACTTTATGCGTAAATTAATAGTTGGTGTAAAATACTTTTCCACTAATTTAAAAATTTATCCGATAAATCGGTTAGTTTCTACATGTACAAAGGTTAAATCATTCATAATAAAACTCAGTTAAAATTATAAAAACAAATTGATAAAAGATTGAAAGATTTTAGAAATGCATAAAACGGTAAAACTTTAAATTAAAAATTTGAATGTCTCCTGTATTTTCCAATTCACTATTTTGACAAGCTTTTGTTTCCAAATCGGTTTTAGAGAATAGTCCGAAATCAAATCTCTTCATTTCCAGATCTGTAATTTCTCGTAATATTAGAACCGTTTTTGTTGCCTGCAAATCCAGCTTACGCATGAAAACCTTCTTTCTATTCAATAACAATCTCAACCATTTATAATCTTACTTGAATCTCCATATTATTAAATGTGATTTTGACGTTAGTCCAAATAAGAATAATTATTTGTTTAATCGATCTCATTTCGGAGTAAATTCAAAAATTTCTTTCGTCTTATCGAAATTCGCTGCCAACCAAAGAATGTGGTAATTATTTTTACTTGAAATAAATAGACCCAAATCTCTTGTACTCAACACCTGATTTCGTAATTACCAGCCTTATCTAAGAGACCAATCGTACAATTAATGATAGCGCAAAAAATTTGGTTTCCCTAAGTGTAAAATATCGTTCTTCCAATATTCGTAACGGTATGTTTTAAACAAGATAAACAAAATCATATTTTGAAATCTAAAGCGTTTGTTTGTTCATACATAATCTATGATAGAAACACTTACATGCATACAAAATAATATTTACTCAGACAATGAAGGAAGCATGCTTAGTGAGATGTACTAGGTTTGGGTAGATTGCATAATGTTACGTACTAGGTTTGGGCTGCTGGCTTATTGCAATTTACTAGGTTTGGGTAGCTTGTATAAAGTAATGTACTAGTGATAAGTAGCTTGCATAATATAATGTACATGGGTTTGTTTAGCTTGCTTAAATTTACGCACTATTTTTTTGTAGATTGCTTAATGTGATATACTAGGTAATGTTAGTTTTCTTATGGATATAAACACGTTGTTTTCAGCTTGCTTATTGTGATGTACTAGTTTTGGTTAGCTTTCTTGAAGTTACGTATTTGGTTTAGGTAGCTTACTTAATGTTATGTATTAGGATTAATAAAAGATGGCTTAATGCGATTTACTAGGTTTTTTGTAGCTTGCTTAAAATGATGAACATGAGTTTGTTCTTATTTCTGAGTGTTTTGTACAAGGTTTGGTGGCTTGCATAATATTATGTTCTAGGTTTGGTTAGCTTTATTTGATGTACTAGGTTTGTTTAGCTTGGTTAAAGTTACGTCTAGGTTTGTGTTTCTTGTTTATTGTGATTACAAGGTTTGCGCAGCTTGCTTAATGCAATGTACTATGTTAGGTTAGGTTGTTTTTTCAAATGTCTTAATTTAGCTCACATTTATAAATAGCAGAGCTTATGATTTTTATACTGTAATTTCGTCAGTCCGTTTATCTGTTAATTCGTTAGTTTTTGTCCTAGTTTAATGTAAACAAATGTGTTTCTTATATTTCTTATGTTAATAAAGGGGGATGTCATTTGCTAGATTTATAAATGTTCAATTACAAATTTGTCATTTATTTTATAAGACTGCAATTAACTATTAAAAACGAGGACACTTTGAGTGAATCGTTATTGATTGAAAGTTTTCTTAAATTAAGTGATTAGAACTAACATTTTTTTAAACAAGTTTTTATGCTTTTCTTGTTGAAAAAACTGCAATATCTTTTTCTATTGCTAGACTGTTCTAAAGTATGTTTTTACAATGGTTTTACCAAAGTGTGTAAAATTAATTTACTACCAAGAAGTGAAAATTTAAAAAATTGATAACTATATATATAAAAAGTACTTTATAATGTAAAAAAGTGTTTTTATGATACAATTTAAAGATAAACAACAAATAAACGGGGACGGTCTCCGCTGACCATAAAAAGATGACCTATCTATTGGAAATTAACTCAACAACTAACTTATTTTTTCTTTACAGTTTATTTATGCATATGCAAATATTTTTAAAACGATAGAATTCAATAACTTTAATGCTTATTTATGTAAAACTTGCATAAACGTTCACATAACTACTAAAAATGTGTTCATAACAATCTAAATTATTTAGATAATCGCATATCCATATACCAATATAATTTATTTGAATGGAAAAATAAGTTGTTTCTAATTTTGTTTTCAAGTTTTAAAATTGCATTTAAATTTCCAATTTTCAGTTCGATTTATAGTTCAAATGTGTAAATTGTTAGCGAATTATATTCTTCTATGCATGTTTCTAGTATCACTCTGTTAATGATGAAACTTTATCGATTTCGTTAGTATTTTAAACGAATATCTTTAACCTTAATATTTTTGTTAATAATTTTCTAAACATAAATTATATGGATTTTAATGAAATAAGCTTTAGTAAACTTCAATAAAATAAAGTTAATTTAAAAGTGATGTTCGACATTTTTTTAAGTGGTTTGGTTTGGTTTAAAAAGTGAAATTCATGGTTTGGATTGGTTTCACAAAAGTCAAACCATGAACACCTTTACATTAAAGCTGCTCAACAGTTTACTTGCTCAACTTAAATAGCTTGAATTTTGCAAAGCAGTATTTATAACCTCCAATATGAATTATAAGGCTCGATTTAATACTCGTCATTTTTCAAAATTATTTGATCTATAATCAAGAAATATTTTAAAAAAGATAAATATCAAAACAATTTTATTAGCAAACAGAAAATAACAAATTCATATCATTATAACGTTAAAATAGTAATTATGAAAAATAGATTAAACATAAATAAAGCATTAGCATCTCATTTTAAACAGTTAAATCTTGAATTTACGTTTCTATAAACTTTGTTTTGTTTAAAAAAGCTTTTTATATAATTCATATCTTCCGTAACATATTCCGTATATATAAGTTCTATAGGTATCTTGGATATCGTATACAAATGTTTTTTTGGTTAACTGTTTTTATTCAACAAACATGAGGTTTTTAATATTGAAGAGAGATAAATTTTATTATTTTCAAACTATTATAATTTTTAGAATTTCAATACAAAACAAATTAATGCAAAAAAATGAACTTAATAAAAACTAGTAAAAATATAAAAATTATGTTTCAAAAGGCTTTTAGTTTTTTTCATAAAACATTTAAAACTCACCTAGATTATCCTTTATAAACTGTATCTTCAAACTAAATAATATATATTAATATTGCCTTATTAGTAAATCTTATTAGTCTGGATGGTCGTAAACCCACTCTAAATTTTTATCTGACTGCAAATTTGTCAGATATATGGATTTGACTATGTCCGTCCGTACGTCTGTCCGTATGTTATTTGACTATGCCCGTCTGTCCGTCCGTCTATTACGTTAATTTAGGGATTTTAATCTTTACTCGAATAAAGGGCTTTTACCAATTTCTTATTTAATAAAGAATTTTTCACCTATTTATTATGCTAATAATGGGATTTTGATCTTTACTCTAATTAAGGGATTTCAAAAATTTATTAAATGGATAGTAAATGGATTTAACACTATTTCTTAAGCTAAGTAAGGGATTTTAAAGTCTAATGGACAAAATATACGGTCAAAATTACAAAAACAATTTTCAAAACTGATTTTAAAGTGGTCAAAAAAGGACAAAACTGTGTCGAAATAGACAAGAATCTAATAAAAATATCCAAAGTTTAGGTTAAAAATAGAGTGAACAATGCTATTTGTCATACTGCTTTTAGTTGGAGTGATAGCAAAAAACATCATAAAACTGGCCAAAATATTCAAAATTAAGCAATAATAGTCGTAATTAAAAATAAAAATGGAGTGGCATATGCCGGTTTGACAAAACAATAGTGATTTACAGATTCATAAATGCAAAAAATTACCGAAACACTAGCCAAAATAGGGAAATTATGCTTAAATGACCATAATTGATTAACATTATTTCCATAAAAGTTCATTTACATTATGCCGTATGGGCACTGTTGGGTTTTATCGAACAAGCAGAATTCTAAATCGAAAATATATGCAATCACAATCGCTGACAATCGTTTTATACAAATAATAAAATAATATTTAATAATTGTGTTCATAATTACAATTATCATTGAGTTAAGATAAGTAAGATAAGATAAGCTTATAGATTTAACTTTGTTTTTTATCTATGATATTCCAGACAACATAATCTATTGTAGAATGTAAATCAATTAAGTGCTCTTTAGTCCAAAGAAACTTTACTGGACGAACTGTAGCTTAGCTTATTCAGTGTTAAATTAAATAAAATGAATAAAACAAGTATCGAAGTCTAAATAATTTTTTCTCAGCGAAAAAACTACGAAACAGGTGGTTTAGTATAGTTTTGTTTGGGCTTTAGAGAACTTCATTGATTTTAACAATATATAAAATCATATCTAAACGAAATTTCTAGTTAAATTCAAAATTCATAGAATGAATATGTTATTTAGAAAGTGATCTATTTATGAATATATTATTCTATTTTTAAGTTTAATTTTATAAAAGAAACAAAGATGCCATTAATTAAAAGTAGAAATTACAAAAAAAAATTTAATTAAATTTAAATCGATATCACATTTTATTTGATGATTTATAAGTCATAAATTATTTGCACATTTAAATTTCATACAAATTGTTTTGCTCATTTATTAATTAAATAAATCAAAATGACATGATTATTCTGTTTTAATTAAAATTATTGATTTTATTATTCAATTATCATAACTGCGAAACAATAATCGAATAAATGCTTTTAAAATTTATTGGAAAAGTGTTTTATAAGTTAGACAGTTTATGAAAGTTAAATATTTACTTTATAGTTTTAATGCGAAACAGAATCAGACTCTCCTGCAGAACCATTACAACTGTACTAAGTAGTGACAACTAAAAAGAAGGACTAAGTACATTGATGTTTTATTAAAAAACTGAGAAAGCTTAAAATACTTTGTATTTTTGTAATAAACATTGAATATTATTGTTTAATCAACCATAATGACCGTACCATAATCTGTAGAGTCTCTTTTTAAAAACATGAGGATCTTATTCAATTGCTGAAAATATAATGGACGAAAATATTTCATCAGAGTTTTGTAAAAAATTTAAAAACTATTGTTTGGTGATCTAAACAAAATAAATTTTAGAAAAATTAGAACTTTTATGATTTTGGAAGCAAAAATTTAATTTTATTTTATCGATCGAAAAATCAAATAATTTAATTTTCGGTTTATTGGTAGACTAAGCACCAAAAGCCAATGTATGATTTTTTAATCTTTTCTCCTAATTATATCTAACACATCTAGCACATCTAAAAGTGTCACTAGAACAAGCTGAAAAAGTCGAGTTCGACATTTTAAAAAATTAAAAATGAAACTAAAGTATGTTTATCTTCGGATTTTAAGAATTCTTTAGATAGCAATACATCTGGAAATTGCAAAAAGGCTTGGACAGCTAAAATTTAAAAACATTAGTTTTGAAAAAATATAAACTTAAAATAATTCTGTAAAACATAATTTTAATCAAGAAATAAAATTTTTAATTTAATGAAAAGTAGAAGATAATAATTCTAGTTTAATTTTTATTTGCAAATTCCTGATGCTCTTATAATTATCTTCCTTCATTTAATTACCTATTGCAAGATAATTAAATAAAAATGGATAATATTATAACGAGAAAAATTGATCAACTTTTAAAAAACTAAACAATTAAAATTCATTATATCTTGCCAATATAATTACGTCCTCATAATATGAAAGCCAGATAAAATCTTTGCCCCGTATAAGTGTTATAAATTATTTTTAGTGTCAAAAGAATCATTGTTCGTCAAAATAATTATTGAAACGTTATGGAGATGGTAAAAAAAGGTGAGTAAAATTATCTTATGGATGAATGAATCAATTTGCATTTCACAAATGTATTTGTAGTGTATAATGATTATTTCTTAAAGGAAAGCGTATAAATAATTTGTGTCATGTATCAAACATGCTTCTACTAAATTACCATTATTTTCAATGTTAGCCTGTTAATTTTTATTTTATCTAATATTTATATCTTAAATGTAATTACAATTAATAATTAGAGTTTCTAAGAAAACAGTTAAATTATGTTCAGTTATATAAAGAGAAGTCCTATCGAGCCATTATCAAGTTGATAATTGGCATTTTTAAAAAAAGCAAAAAAGCACAAACAAAATGAAAGATAATTTTAAATATTAATCTAGTAACTTTGAAATAGACTTATGAACTGTAATCTTTATAAATTAAATTAAAAAATTTTAACATTTAAAAGCCGACATAATACTAATGGAATAGTAGGATAATATCAGTTTTTTGTAATTTAAAATGAACTTTATTTAATTAAAAATTATTGAAAATTTGCTTAACTGCCATTAAGGCCTGCTGAATTCTATAATCAATAGAAATAAATATCAAAAGAAAAATAAATTAAAAATGAAATTAATATTTGAAGGATTAAAAGCTCTTATATACCATAAAGAATTCAAGTACTTTGTTAATTCATGTTAAAAATGCTTTAACTTATAAAAATAAATAAAGAAGATATATGAATAATGTTAAATGCTTTAAACTCTAAATAGTTGCCCGTTTGTTAATATTTCCTTGAACATTATATTTAGATTGAATAAATTAATATCATAAAAAGTTATGAAATCGACGAGATATGTGTATCCAACAAATAGTTTTTCATTAAAATTTCACATAAAATAAATTATTTTAAAAAACTTTTGACAGTTCTAAAAAATTCTAAGATAACAGATTTATTCTAATTGATACATCAAAGATCTATTGATTTTTTGTAATTTTAATTTATTTTTATAGATTTAACAATACATCACTAAATTCGTACTTTGGTGGCTCATTCATTATCGCTAATGCCATTTAACGTACTAAAACAAAATTATATACCTCATGTCATCATTCAACTTTAACTACAATAATCATTCAAAGAATGCCAAGGTAATCAATGGGGAAGGGGTTGGGGCCCAGATTCAAAATTTTCAGAAGTTCTAGAAAATCACGTTTTGTGGCTCACCCAACAAACTTTTGGATGTCCTGCCATCCCTCCCGCAATCAACTTTTCCATCTGGACACAAATAAGAGAGTTTTCAATCAAAACTTGCAGCTTAACTTAAGGGTCATATGATAAAGTGATCGGTCAGTGATTATTTTACTATTATTTTGTAGTATAATTGTCGATAACCCAAAGTAATCTCACTTTTCATTTGTTCCACAAATTTTTATTTTTATTTTTAAAAACAAGATATCGAAAATTTTAGTGTTTAAAATTTGAAAGATTTTTTAGCTCACTTTTAAAAAAAAGGCGAGCTTATGGATTTGACCATGTCTGTCCGTCTGTCCGTCTGTCTGTAGCGGTGTCCGCACTAGCTCGACCATTTAATTTTGATCGTATTTTATATTCATTAATTTTGTCATCTTTGACAATTTTTATTAAAACATACTTATTTTCTTTGATAAAACTATAAAAAAGTGAGCTATCTGTGAATGTGTCGTTCTAGTTTATTACTTGAAATTTAATTTTGCTTCATAATAATAAAATATACTATAATAAATCCGAACATTAAGTGAAATTCAATTTAATTTTTTCTAAATTATCCTGTATTGTTAATGAAAAGTAATCAACTTTAACTTTAACTTTCAAAATACAGACATTTCTACATGACATTGTTTTATTTTTGAACTGTAATGTTATAAATTTTAAAAATAGTTTGTTTACTGTATTATTCTATAATGTAAAAAAGTGGTTGGAAAAAATTGGGAAATACACTTTTTCTCAAGTTTGTTTAAATATAAAAGACTAATATTTATTTATTAAACTCACATCAAAAGTTAATTAACTTTAATTTAAGAAAATATGGTTTTTAAATTATGTTCCAGTTCTTTAATATTTTTCACAAAATATTATAATTAACTTAATTTTTTGAAATTTTGTCCCAAAAGAGTATTTAGAGTCAGAATACCTACAATTTTGTGAATTATAAAGAATTTCTGGTGAAATCAAATATAATATTTTTTGATTTTTTAAATTAAAATTATTCTTTTATGTACAGTAATTCATAAAATAAATTATTTTGCATCAAAAAAATTTTCAAAAATATAAGTTATTTTGATTCCCAAATTTTCAATACTCATAAAAACTTAGAAATATTATCCTAATAGAATATTTTCAAAGAAGTTTAAAATATTAGAACAAAAAACTTAAAAACAATTATTTCTAAAAAATCAGATAATAAGCTTTTAATTATTGTGAGTTTTATATATAATGATTTGATTTTTATATTAAAACAAGAATGAACATTAGTATTGCGCTCTCTTTGACTTTAAATCTAATGTTGGTTTACATTATTGATTTATATTTTTAAATAAATAAAACTTTTAATTATTATTGTTTCCATAAAAATTTTTATGAGCTTTAAATCATTGATATATAAACAAAGTATATTGACTTTTTTCATAATTGTTTTAACTTAGAATGCAATTAACAATCTAAATTTTTTAAGTTTTTGGTAAATCTTTAACACAATATGAATTTTCAATTTTCAAATTATATTGAACTATCTAATAAAAATATTTGGGATTCTATGACTGCAATCTATGATATTTTATTAAATTAAAACATACATAGTTTAAGATTGCAAACAACAAAATAGGTAATTCGCGAGAACACTATAACCTGCACATCATCCAAGCAACCCTGTATCATAACCTGTTTGACATTTATTATTTGTTTTCCCTCAAAAACGCCAAAAATAATATTGTTTCAATTTAATATTCCACTTAAGAATTACATTTAAATTA
>JAQIXJ010003129.1:0-13618 GCA_034700185.1 Phthiracarus laevigatus
AGTTAACTGACAGTTATATCAATAATACACACACAAACGCTCTATTATTGAACAATAAACTAAAGAGGACTCAATTTTTGAAATTGATAAATCGATATACAGTATATTTGTCATCAATAACTCAAAAAAGTATAAACTTTTTTGTTTGTTTTTATTAGATAACAACTTTTTCTTTAGGTTTGTATAGATTTAGTATTATCCACTTGTTTGAGATATACAATAAAATTATATTTTTAAAATTGGTATCAAATATGTTTTTGTTGACCAATTATGTAAAGTAAATAAATTTGATTGTTTTTGCGTTATAGTAACTAGAAAAAAGTGTTTGAGTTAAAATTAAATGTATATTAATCTATTAACATATTAAATATATCATGGTTTTGTTGTTTTACATTTGACATTACGATAGTAATGCAATAATTTTTTAATAACATATATCTTTACTAGAAATCGCCAGTCAATTCATTCCCATAAATTGCACTCTTTAAACATTTCCCCATTTCTATAAATACCTTCATTCTTCCCTTTAGTTTATGACATCTTATAATATTTTATACGACTGTATAAACTGCCGTAAACTGCTTTAATAACGACCGGCCATAATAACGGCCATGATATTGTGAAAGCCTGTGCATTAGTTTATGTAATTTTCGGCGCTAAATGTTAGTTGGCTTATGTATCTATCGTTTAATAACAAATTAGTTATTTTTAAAATAGTGCGATTAATATGAATCAAATGTTGCGATGGCTACTAAAACACAAAAACTATTTTTCACATTCACTTTTATAATAATTTTATTGACCGAATAGTTATAAAACTATGATTGGCCGTTATTATGGCCAGTCATTATTAAAGCAGTTTACTATAATATATATAATTAGCTTGCGTACAGCGTAAACTATAATTGTATATCTTGACACAGGAAAGCGTTGGGTAATATCTAAAATATAAATATGAATAAACGGGAACCGTAATACAGGTAATTTCTAGTATATTAAAAATGAATAATAAAATAGTTATAATAAATCGATTGTTTTATGTTACAACAATAATGCGCATCCAACAATCATTTAGTTAAATTTTGCAAAGCGCTAATCCATAGGTTAATATACATTGCCAATCAACTATGAATTGGAAATGTACCTGTAATTCAATGTTATATGATCTTAATGGCATATATTTTATTGTTGAAATAAATAAATGGTGGGTTTGGGCTTCCATTTTTGGAACTCACCAACATTGGAAACTTTAATTAGATAGAAACAGTTTTTATAAGATTAAAATATTTTATTTTGCTTGCTGGACAGTATATCGTAATTCCAATTAGAATTTTGGATAATATTTCGTGATTGCACTCAATCACATCTTCAGATCCAATATATTTATAAAATTGTGTGCACTCGAAACTTATTTTTGTGTAATCACGAAATATTATCCAAAATTCTAATTGGAATTACGATATACTGTCCAGTAAGCAAAATAAAAAATTTTAATCTTATAAATAACGGGCAGTTCAATATGGATATCTTTAAAGAAACAGTTTTAGTATAGATATTATTTTAGAAATCTTGATACTGTCCAATAGTTTGATGGCATGAAAGAGTTCAAAACTCATCATATTTTACAAATGCATTTCCTATTTTCAGTATGAAATTTGATCGCACACTCCTGAAACCCATATACAAATTTCGATATCTAGCTATAATAAAACTTAACTATTAAAATGTGGAGTACTTTTTGTTATTTCATACATCAAATATCATTGAGCGCTTATCATCAGTAAACATTATTTTGCAATTTACATAAAATTGTATATAATAATACTTAGTTAATATTCTGTCAACAAAACTTTAGAATAAACAGGACATACTTCTAGTATTTATTTTAGCGCAAAAACAAAACATATACTTTCGAAACTTATCTGTAAGCGTGGGTAATATGCATATATAATGTTTAAGCATTGGATATGTAGTGCTCTATCGATTCATAAATACTTAAGACTTATAAGCAGTTATATGATTTATAATTTTCCTATTAAAACATACTTTAGTGGCATCAAAATTTTCTGTTTTGGTAAAAATTTTAGTTTAAATAATTAATAAACTATCTTATTGAAAGTGTATTCCCGATAAACCATAAATTATGCATTCAGATTTAGAATGCGACAACTTTTAGTGGATTCACAATAAATAACCTTTTATTAATAACCCATTACTTGGGTATAATGGGAAACCTTATGTGTTAAGTTTTATATTACCGGTAATTCTTTCCGGTTTTATGAATTGACTGTTAGTTGTTGTTAGTGTGTTTGACTGTTGTATCTTACTATTAGTAAATATATTAATTAAAATGTTAAACACTAAAATGTAGTTATAAATTATTATCATTACATTTTGATTCGTTGTATTTTAATGAACTAGACGAAGCTTAGAGTTAATATTTTTAGGAAATTAAAAAATTGTGTACGCATATTCAAATGAAAAGTCTATTAAAAGTTCATTTTATTTTCTTATTTACTGCGTACCAATTATAATGTATAATTCGATTACGATAATTAATTTACAACTGAGTAAACTCTGTTCGGTTTATCAATTAAATATTCAGATTTTGTTTGTGGAATCAACAGCTCTTTCAAATATAACTCGAACCCATTATCGATTTTATATAAGCATTAGGCCTAACATTTCCCTTTCCGAATGATGTGATAAATTAAAAAATAGATCAACAATTGATCAATTAATTGGTCGATTCAACACCAAAATTGTGTACAATATTTAAAAATTAATTTATTGTGAGTTGTTATCTAATTTTATTTGCGTTTAATTATAAATGCAGCAGCACTTCAACGATATTTCTAAAAATACAATTAGAAAAAACAGTTTCCATTGTTATTTCTTCTCCAGTTGTTATTCAAAAAATACTAGTAGACATAATTCAAATTTAATGAGACCGTTATTCAAATAGATTTAAAGTGTTTATACTTAATTCAACTGTATTTATAAAGCACTTGTATTCATATATATTTAAGTGGCAATTTCACAATTTCTTTTTGCTTCAAGTTATTAAAGGCATGTGCAAAACAAATATTTAGTAGTTATATTAATACTTTTGTAAAAGCTTTGGTCGCGAGAATTATGTTTTATTATAATCTTATTTTAATTGCCTACAATTACTATAAATAAAAGCTGACATTATTACAAATTTGGTTCAATGGATTTAAAATAAGTTATTATAAATAATTGCAAAATAACTTTTTGTGACACTAGAAAACGAAAATACACTTTATGATCGTTAACCCTCTGATAATTAGTTAATGTATTTTATAGAAGCATAAGCCGCAATTAAAACTCCAAAAACGAAAAAAAATATTGTAATATTTTTCAATACATCCATTTCAGCGTACAAATAGGGGGGAAAACAGATAATGACTAGAGGATAGAATAATTTATTAAACACTTTTTATGATTAACTGCACTGTACTTTCATTCGCATTTCTAACGCACACACGTAACTGCACTTCAGGATTGCCAGTTCCTGTGTATATATCAGATAATATTTCACTAATGAGAGATACTCTAACGTAAGCGCGATTTAATGCCATGTAATATATATCTATCTATGCGCCACTACTTCATTAACTTATACTGTATTACAGTTAGAGGTAATATAAAGCGATTTTCTACTCTCGAAAAGCTTACGAGAGTTGAGCTAAAAAGAGATTATTATTATTGAAATTTTTCGGAGTAGAAGTTGTTTGCCAAATGTTGTACTGAACATCAAAGCGATAGCTCTTGTTATGAAAAATTGAGTGCTTAAATGAGTATTAAACCAGACAAATGCCGAATATTACTATAAATACCGGAATCAATTTATATACGAAATACCGTATATTAATATTAATAATGTCATTTATTTTACTTCCAGTTCTGATCCGTTTTTCCACCAAAAAAAAAGTTTTAGCCGTGTTTAAGTGGAAAACAAGAACTTGTTTGGAATATGCGAACAAATAAGTAATAACTTATTATCCCAAAAGAACAAACGGTATTAGTGATAGGAATAAGAAGCAAAACTGTGACTGGAAGGCAATAGATAAATGAAATAGCGATTCATTGATGAGCATGTGAATCGCATTCGTATAATGACATATTGCTTAACTAACACTCGCACACTTCACGTTAGACTTCACTAATTTCGGAGCAAAACAAATCCGTAGCGAAATAAGATGAGAGAAACGGTTTGAACGCAGTGTTACGCGTTTTTAGTACTAACAGCGAAACAGACAGACACTGTATGCGATGAATCGATTTACCAAATAAAGAGATTGAGACCGTAAGAGACCGTAATATTGATTAGTGTATATAACTGTGCGCCCAAATACTGGTATAAGTGATATCATTAATGATATATCACTAGCAAAACGCCAATTACGCTCCTTTTCGTTATCTGCTACTCGTTTTTATTCGCTCTAAAATTTATTTACCATTTATTTTTGGTAGAAATAAGTTTTATTTTAACTCAAATGAGTTTTAGCGGATCGAACCCATAATTTTACTCTATTTAATTAATTTAATTTTTAAAAATTTTGTAAATTGAAATTGTTTAGCCAAACGTTTAAACCGATTTTATATTTTTTGGTTAAAAGCTTTGAATTAGTGTGAAGTTGATCGAAAATCTACTTTGACTCAAATCGTAATTGTTTGAGTCCGTTATCTATATATGCCCCGAACTTACAATTCCAAGACGTCCGAAAACTTATAAGAAACACAATTTAAATACAAATAATTACTCAACACAAAATTATTCATAAAACATCGCACATATGGTTTCATTACACACAACTTTTAATAAAATTTTCCATAACGCGTCAAAAGTTTTATTGCGTTACTTTGTTTTTTGAGTATCAAACTTAGACTCACTCACAACATAACTTAAAATGAGTGAATTAAACAATAGTAATTCAGAATCAACAATAATTATATACGAATACTATAATAATTAAAGCACGGAAAATTAAATATAATAATTTTTTTATCGGTTAGTTCGAACGCTCAGAGAATTATTTTAGGGGTTTTACTATTAAAAACAAGTTGTTTTGCACACTTTATAAATCAATATAAATAAATATTTTGAACATAAAAAATATAAAATAATTTTTAATTATTTTAATGTTTTTGGGAAATTGTTATTCAAAATCGAATAGTTTTTGATACTCCACCATTATTTAGCTTATCTCAAAAAATTTTCGAAAAAAATTTGTGAGTTTTATTGGTACTATTGAAATTTTTATTCTATTATATCCTGAAAAACAAGTATTTTCAGAGCTGAGTGAAAACTTTAAAATATAAATTAATAATTTAACAGCTTTTATTCAACATTATCTTCATTATTTTTTCTTAATAATCTATAATATATCGAATGTTTTTGTATATAAAATAAAATATTTTATTAATTTAAGTTATCAAAAAAAATTAAAAATTAGTAAAATTGACTTTTTATAAATCATTATTTTAGTTGTCTTAAGTAAATGTATATTAAATATTTTGGATTTTAAATCAATATTATAATCAATATGTTTACCTAAAATAAAAAATTATTTTCCGGGCTTTACACATTACCATTAAAAGTTAGTTAGAATGTATGCACGCAATCTTAACATAAATCAATGGTAAACTTTTCATATCAACTATTATTTATGGTTCATATTTTGTAGATAATTCAAATTTGGATGCATTTCCCAACTCTCCATTATCTACATGCAATTCCCACAATTTCACGCACTAACTTTATCTGTAAGTGCCATAAATCTTCGCGAAATAACGTCATCAATAAATGTCTAATTTTATAAAAGCTTAATTTTTATGTAAAATACTGCATATATTGAAGAAATATCGTAAAATACTGTATGTATTAATGAAATACTAACTTATCTGTTTAATAAATAATTAAAGGTGATTTGGTTTTAACGCCCACATTCTTAATTAAGGAATCTTTCTTATAATTATTAAATTATATTTTTAATCCCATGATAAAGGCTGCAATTGAACATCATACATGCTCACAGCGCGTTATGTTTCCGTCACTGAGCACCAAATAATACTCACTAATAGGTCCCGCGACTGCGTATACTCGTTCACTCATTCACGTAATTATATCGCGCTGTGAGCATCTATGTTGAGCATATCCCTATAACACTTTTATTACTGGCTTTGTTTAACGAGTAAGTTATAAAAAACTTTACTTATAACTTTTTAAAATGTTAATTATTAAGTGAATCTTACGCTTCCAGTTGGTTTTCAGATTAAAGATATGTGAAAGTATGCGTAAACTTGAAATGTTTTAATTCCACATTTAAATCAAAATTCATTTTGAAACTTTTTATTTTTTTCTCAATTTATGTTCAGAAAATTTTATGTTCCACATTAAAACGTGTTTTATAATGAAAGAATGAATTATATATTAATACAAATTTTTCATTACAAATATTTCCTTTTAATAAGATTTTGTTCATATTATTTGTCCCTCTAATGGTCTATCGTTTGTTGATCAAAAATCCTTTAATTCCAAAAATGGTTGAGTCAGGTTTAATAGTTTCTATTAATGTAGTGTTTGAACTGAACTTTTGAAAATTTATTTAAGCAATTTTTTCACTACCTTTAACTTGATAAACAAACCCAAGTTAATTTAAAATTTTGACACAAATGTTTCCTCAAAAATTAGGGTCTTTAAGAATGACATAAATTATAATTAATTATAATATTTTTAATGTACAAACCTTTTTTACTACCTTTAACACATTTGTTTGTAGTAAATACTTTTTCCAAATTCTGAATTACTTATTAATTTAAACAAATCTATTTCAAAATCAAATTTATCATTATTATTTCCCAACATTTTTGACAATTTTAAGCTCAAAAATCATTTTTTACAACAAATACTGAATATGCCACTTTATTAGCTCACTTTTTATAAAAAGGCGAGCTTATGGATTTGACCATGTGTGTCCGTCCGTCGGTCCGTCTGTGCGCAGTCTTAAATCAATAAAAAGATTTCACCTATTTATTACATTAATAAAGGGATTTGGATTATTACCATCTTTTCTTCTTCACCAGAACATCGGTATAAAAATCGCCCCAATCGCTCTTTGCGCGTTCATAACATTTTTATTAAAAACAGGGATTTTTTGCAACTTTAGGTATTCCTCGTTTAACATGTTCTGAATATAATAGCAATATTTCGATGCTATATCTCTTCAGGGAAAATTATTATACCCGATAAAAACGGATAGGGTAAATTTTCTACCCCAAAATACCTTAGAGTGGATGACAAAGCTTTTCAATTCAATTCTCCCCTTTATGTTTGCGTTTGCTGCAAAACTTTATGCGTTAACGCATAGATGCGCAGTTCATAAAATATGATGCGCAAAGCACTGGTTGAAGGCAGTAAGAATTATTTATCCCATAGTACCAAATGTGAATTAATTTTAGGTTTTCCAGTTAAGTGTTAAAAACTAATATATTTGCTTCATAAGTTTGCATTGGCCTATGAAAAAGTGAGCTCTCAATGAATGTGTCGTGTTCTTGTTTTTTGATTACATTTTGTCATTTTAACCCGATATTAGTATAAATTATTGCTAATAACTTTCTTATTTATTATTTTTATACTAAATTATTAATTTTATATATTAGTAAACTATGTAAATTAAACAAACCTTTAGTTTATACAGTTTACATTAATTTTTAATAATGTTATCCATCAATTTTAAATTAAAAATAAATGATAAATCGAGCTTAACAATTAAGAATTGAAAATAAACGTTCAAAGTCAACAAAAAATTGTGTTGCAAACTTGGTTTTACATATAAAATCAAAATTATTTTTTTTAAAAACAAAGCTTTCAATGTTTGGATTTTTAGCTCACTTTATTTTAAAAAGGTGAGCTTACGCTTTTGACACTTCCGTCCGTTCGTCTGTGTGTCGGCATTATCTTGACTATAAAATTTAGCACGTATTTTATATATGTTAATTTTTACATTAATTACTTATTAGATTAGATTAAACTTATAAAAAAGTAAGCTCTTTATGAATATCGTCCTTGTTTTTATTGAACTTTGAAATCTTAAGCAGTTCGTCGGTTAACTTAGATTCTTTTATAATTATTTTACTTGTATTTTAAACAATTATGGTGTTTTTTATGTATTTATAAAATTATAGTAAATTATGGAATAAGCCTTAAATTATTTTAAATTGTGGTAAATTATGGTATACCATAATAATACGATTCCTGCTCATCATCTAGAAGATGTACTCTGTAATGAGATTGTGAGCCAGGAATTATAAATATCCGATAAATTATTTGATAGTTTTCAATTTTATTGATAAATAATACAGAAGTAAATATGGAATAAGCAACAGTAAACAACTATAACAACAATTCTCTATATTATGAATTATTTACAAGTATTATGTTCAAAAAAGAATTTTTTCAAAAATTGTTCGTGTGGTGGATTGTTCATAGTAATAGTATTCGTTAAGTAATTCAAATAAAGTTGTCGTTTCATATTTTTGAAAGTTCTAATACAAACAATGCCATCAGAGCCACTACCTATTTAAATAATATATAAAGCTTTTACATATAAATATAGAAAAATGAAGAGTATATAATGAAAAGTATTTAAAAATAGTGTTTTGGATAATCAACACTAAGTTTCCATATTTTTAAACGTTCAACTGAACAAAAGCTATTATTGGGAGATAGAAAAAAAATTTTACTGACCTCATAAAATATAAAATAAGTAATTGGGAAACACAATAAAATCCAATACCCTTTTTACCAACTCTTTCGATATAAAGAATTAGCTATGAATACATAAATATATTAATATTTGTTTAATTTGATAAATTAAAAAGTATGTTATGCCTTCTAAAAATTTGTATCTTAAATTTATGAATAGTGTTGACAATGGATTTATTCTTAGATACTATTAATGAATTCAACATTTTGTATGTCTTAATAACCTCAAGTGATATCGAAGATGCAGTGTTTAACATTAAGAATGATATGGTAAGATAAATAAGTAGAAGCAAAATAAGAATTATCTTCAAATTTATGATTAAATTTCATGAATTATAGCAAACAGAGTGTAGCTATTCATTGACGTAAATAGAAAATAAAACCAGAATAAAAACTTTGACCAATAATTGCAGTTATATTCATATATCTCAAATAAGATCAAATGCAATTTACGAACAATTTGATCTAATTTTTGATTATTTAATCTCGATTTTATTTTTGATAATTCTTTTATCTCTTGATTCACATTCATTAACTTAAGTAATAAATAATACATAGAAATAAATGCATTGCCATTACAATATATTGAAAGAGTAAATAACTGCAAAAATAAATACAATTAAAATTATTACATTATTTTTATCAAAATATAATTATTATTTGTATTTATTAACGTTTTCCCATATACAGCGTTAGTATAAAAGTAGAATAAAAAGACTAATAATAATATTTTGGATCAAATTAATATTATTCTTAAGTATGTTTTATTAAGAAAGCGTATATGAGTCTGTGTTGTTTGCATACTATATTAATAAAAAAACTTAAACAGTTTCTTTCGAATGAAATATTTTAAAGTTTATGGATTATTCCTATTCATTAACAATGTTATTTATATGCTAAAATAAATGTTTTACATTTATAATATTGTATATACTAGAGAGGATTAAATGGCACAAATTAAAACAAAATTATATACACCGAATGACCCAGTCATCCTACCGCACAAATCTCTACACTTGCTTATACACAATTACATAAATTAATAAGTATTCTTTGTCATAAAACGTCAAGGTTGATAAGACAATTATTTATTTGCTTCCTAATTAAAATTTTTAAATGTACAGTATTTGTTTAAAACAAGTGATTTTTAACAAAATTAAAGTAATTTATAAGACAAAAAATATAAAATTGAAACTAAATATTGACTAGTAAAGATGTATTTACAGAGGGTTAGAATTTAAATTAGATTCACCATAAGCTTTAATTAACAGGAAAATAAAGATCATGAATGAGTATATAAATCGCATATAAATGCAACCGAAATAAAACAGACACAAATGGAATAAATGTGAATAAATCGCCACAAATGAATACAATTATTTTCTTGATAATCGAATAATAATGTAATTTATAATTTAATGTAGTTTCCGGAATATAATAAATACATTATGGGACTGCTCTATTGAAATTAAAATGTACATTAAATAAAGAATAGAATTTATTGATTCTAGTTATTATTAATTCAAGTGGATATAAAGCAAAAAACCCTTAACATAATAAAATGCGGTATAAAATAAGATTTTTAAGTAATATATGTACGAAATATTTTTGGAATATTTACAATTATTTTTAGAATATTTAAATTTTTATATTAAATATGACATAAGTTTATCGTTAACGTTATGCGGTAGATTTTGGCGCAACAATTTTCAATATAACTAGTACAGTCTGAAGTTATTGAATATCTAATTTTCTATGAATTACTAACTATTGCGTCAATGATCGCATTGATAACTAAATCTAAACTATTGCTATCATTTGTAGATGTTTCATGAAGAAACATTTTAGCATTTTCGATGGATTGTTGGCCATAAACTTGCTTAACGTTATTATCCGTATTATTCCATATGCTATCAAATATTTGACAAATATAAGAATTTGATATCATGTTTGTTTTAAAAGCAGAACATGAAATCACAATCTACACATTTATACCAAATTTTTGTATTTCACGTCTCAATGCGTCGGAAAAAGAATTAACGGACTGTTTTTTCATACAATATATGGAAGAAAATGGAAACGTAAGTTTGCCACCTAAGCTTGAAATATTCAAAATACGACATGAATTATAAATATTTTATATCTTAATTTCTTAAATTAAATTAATATTATAATTATACCTTTTGATTGGATGAAAAGTTCGCGTAACTCTAACCAAACCATACATATTGACGTCAAATACTTTTTTAAATGTATCCATATTTCCCCAATCAATTGCAATCATAAATAAAATCTTGGTATTATTTATTAAACCTCACAATTGATTATCTATTTTCTGTAAATCATTTCAAACAAGTTCATACACTTTTACCATATCTTCATCAATCGTAACATCTAATTTGATAACTTTGACCAAATTAGGAAATACAGAATTAGACATTAATTTTACGGAACCGTAACTTTGTGTGCCCAAATCAGTTGCGTAAACCATAAATCCATTTGAATACGAATTTAACTTAAACGCCAAATCATTACCAAAACCAGTGTCACCTCCTTATCAGATAAATAATTAAATTAAAATAAAATATCTGCTTTTAATATAACAAACATGTAATCAAAACTGCACTTTTATAAGAACTAATTACTTTCTTTTTATTAATATATCCGTAAACATATTTAGTAAATCTCCAAGAAATTATCAATATTACAATTGAACATCCGATTATCGATATTAAATAATTTAAATAATTAATCGAAAATATAAATACTAATACAATTGTGCAAAACAGCCGCGTTGTTTAAGTGTATTAAATAATTAAAACCAATTGATTGAACATTAAACCAAAATAACAAGAAAAATAATGAATATGTTGTGTTGAATAGTTGGCCGTTAATGAAGACATTTGATGATAGATAAGGGTAAATAATAATGAAGTAAATTACACTTCATTTGATAGCATAGAAATAATTAACTGATACGGTAACCACAGCACAATATTTCGCGTATTTCGCCAAATAGTTGTTATTTAAGATTGAATTTGATTCTAATTTCGTAACTTCATTACATATTTCTCTAATCACCAAATTTTTATTAATATTGTATTATCAAATAGGAAACTAACTGCATGTAAACAAAAGCAAGAATTTAATGTGAATAAAAATAGATTTGCGTACAATACGTCTGACAATGAATGTTAGCAAATCTGCAAACAATATCAATACAAATGTGTTTCTAAAAATTATAATTAATAAAGATCTTAAAGAAAGTTTAAAGAAAGTGTCATTTTAAATATTGCAATAATCAATTCTCTTTGAGGATACTTTCCTGAAAAATAGTCAGCTAATGTTTTAGTTCCACAACATAAGTTGTATTCAATAAATAATACCATTCTTGTCATATCTCTTCTATAATTCTTTATATCAAACAACCTTCTATTTATAATGTATTTGATACTATTATTCACTTCTATTGACCGCGAACTAGACATGACTTAATGAATTTTTTGAAATTTTCGTTTTAACTATTTTTTTAATCAAATTTTGCTATCAAATAAATTAAATATTTCTATAAAATATGATATTGAATCTAAAACCAAATTCACATTTAGAATTTACATTTTTCTTCAATCAATTCTAAAATTAATCGTCTCATATCAGCTATTATATATGATTGCAAATTACTGTAGAGTATGTCTAGATTTTAATTAGATTTTAGAATATTAAATTTTATCAAAATATTAAAGTACATAATTATACCTTAATCACTGTACATATCTTAAAGAATATTCCTTAAGCATTTTTCAAGTTCAACATTTACAGGTTAATCTAAACTCAATTTTATTTTGTTGAAGTTATAAAAATTTTAACAAATGTGTTTAGTTTTCGAATATAATAAATAAAGGTATTTTAAAAGTAGTAACCCATTCTGTGGAATTAATAAATAAATGTATAGAAAGACATAAATAAAATTTACAGATATAGAGAACATGTATTTGAAATAAGGTTGATTTAATAAAGTACAAGGGCTTCACACGGATTATTAATATTTATATGTGAAATGTTACGAACATGGATGGAATCGATTTAACATAAATTATTAATTTAGTTTTCAGTTACTAAGTTCTGTTAATGATAAATAGTTTAAATTTGAGATAACTTACCATCAATTGAAACACGCAAAGAGGGAATCATCGATAATTTTATACCTTTAATCTCAATAAAAGTTAGTTTAGAATTTTTGATTGGAAAATAGTTCATGAATAATACACCAAAATTGCAATTGAAAATTATTTGCCTAAAAACCAAATACTTTAATTTAAATTATCGAAATGTTATCATTAATGTTGATAATACTTCTTTGGATTGATTTGGAATAATTGTTCTAAATTGGATGGATTAACTAAAATGTAACAGAAAATCGTAACAAAACGTAAATTTAGCTAAGATTTAAATGGTTGGCATAAGTTAAGTGATAAAAATGTGTTTAATCAAACTTTTACAAAAATAATTAAATAATTTTACGGCCACTGTATAAATTTTATTGTTCCTTTAGTATAACAGTTGATATAATTATCCGATTGTAGTTTTGAATTAAAAATTAAATAAACCAAAAATTAGAGCAAAAAATGCGAACGTATTTGCAATAAAAAATAGTGCTTCAAATTGTGTTATTGTGAACAAATCTAAACATGTGAAACCGATTCGCTTTCCCGAAAGTCTAATTAATATGTTGGAAATTTTAAAGCGTAAATCAATCGGTATTTTATTGGAATGCTTTGCGAGAAGATTATGGAATAATTTATATGTTGAGTGAACAGCGATTGAAAT
>JAQIXJ010003130.1:0-13616 GCA_034700185.1 Phthiracarus laevigatus
AATTGATTAAGAGTGAGGTCAATGACAGAACGTGGAACGTGGAAAGTGAGACTTATAATCACTACTGTATAAAACACATTAGAAAATAATGCACAAAAGCATTCAGTTTTTAACACAACTTTATTATACAAAATCAGATTATTAAGTGAGTATTTTACATTGAATATTGAATACGTGAAAGCAATGCGTTATTAACAAAACGTTTACATTGCGTTGTAAACATTGAACTATGAGTAATAACAACGTGTTTGAGTTAATAACCAAATGAGTCATTAAAGAGTAAATGTATTGAAGTGTATTAAACACGAGTAAAGATGTGAGCGGTGTGCTCATAGCCCCATATCAATATAAACAATAAAATATTGTTCTGGTTCCAACTCAGCCACTTTTGGATTGCCGTTTACCTGTTGACCTGGAGTTTAGCCAACCACCATACCGATGCCAACTAAATAAAAAGTCAAACAAAACTAAAAGTTCCAAATAACAACAAATAATTTATGCACAAACAAACAAATAAACTTTATTATTTAAAAATCAGAACTATTATAAAGCATTAGATTATGACTTAAACTAGAAGCCAATTGAGAATTTTATGGGATGGGGACTCTTATTTATATGGTTTTAGGCGGGATGTTAGTGCACACAGGATAGGAAGATCATCTAAAATTCAAAGTAAAATCCTTAAAAACTAGTCAAAAATATACAAACCCGTAAAATAACTAAAGGCTAAAAATCCGTGAAATAGTATCTTAACGGAATACAGTATATATATAAGTTTTGAAAGATGGTTAAAATGTATAAAATCTATTATAGGAAGTTTATTTAATTTATGAATAAAAAGCAAGATAACATAGTACTCTAAAATCGTCATTATACTGTATACAGTACTTTATTGATAAATTCACTCAAAGAATGACACACCGAAAACGTCTTGAACGTCTGAGCCTGTGATGGTTTTTAATTACCTTAATAAGCCACATAAAGTGGTGTAGTTTCGTGAATACGACTCTTTTCCACTGTTTCGAAACGCATTCATATTTTCCCGAAACGACAAATAAAAGATTATAACTTCGCATAAATCATCGCCAAACCGATCGAAACAGTCACGAGTATAACCATTTTTTAATTTCGTTTCCATTTTTTAGGCTCTATTTTCCACAATAACTTTACGAAAACACAAATTGCTTGCACTATATTGTGCGGATAGAAATTATATTTGGTGAATGTATCAGTAAATTTACTTCGTTTATATTATCAATAGAATTTGTTGGTGATTAGTTCATAATAAAAACATGAGTTACTTTTCTAGTTGTGAGTTAGTGTCCAGTTGTAAATACAGCTAATAATTTAGTTGACTTAAGTCGCAAGTTTTTGCTTATAAATCAATGCTATAGATGTCTTTCTGTTCGGAGAAAACTTTATTTCAATGACAAAATCCTGAAATATGGAATTGGTGCTAAAAACTAGTTTTTGTATTTAGAAAAACAAAGCGTAAAGAAATCATAGGCACTGATATTAATAACTTTAAAATTGTGAACTTACGATTAGTTATCGGCTACATTAACAATATTCCAATGACACACTTTTAGCGATAACTTTATTTTTAGATTTTACAATTTCTTTCTTTGAATTCCATATGTACTTAATAGCCTAATATTCAAACTTAATGCCATTAGGCTTAAAAGTGCTCTCTAACAGATGTAGTATTGTTTGGCCTATTTTTCGGCACTGATAAGATTTAATTAAGTGTGATAATTGTATTTCTTTATTGCATTTCGAAAGAAAAGACGAACTGTGGAATGGATAGCGTTCGGATCTCAGAGAGAATTCTTTATATATTTAATTTGGTAACAGCATTTTTTTGCGCGTATTTTTTGACCAAACGGTAAGAGATACGCTTACCCCACAAGCTCAAATGTTGTTGAGATTTTACTGAGGTACTCCGCAAAAATAGAGATATTTTTGAAATAATTAGTTAAAGGGTGGTTTAGGTGGTTTGAAAGCACAGAAAGTACAACTCCAAGTTTCTGTAGAAAGTTGCGCAAAATATTTGGGCAATTGCAATCACAAATGCTGTAAGTCTAAGAAAAGCATTTTGCTTTTCGAACCCTCTAGTGTGACTTTAACCTCATTGCCTGTCAAAACGTTTTCAATTATAACGTTAACAAAAGTAAATATTAAAAAAGCGTGCATTCGCTTATACTAAAAATAGATAATAAGATAAAAGAATTCGTAAGTATAGACGTAGTGTATCTATTAAACTGGTTTCTAGTAAACTATCCTAAAAACTTTATATACTGCACTGTAACAGTTACAGTATCATAGCTATCGTATTGTAGTCATCGAAGAGTGTGCTACTGTTACGTGTAAGAAGTATGGAAACAAAGTTAAAAAATGGAATTAGTCGCGACTGTTTCGATCGGTTTTGCGATGATTTGTGCCAAGTTATCGTTTTTTATTTAACACGCAATGAAAATTTTCGATTGGAATGCGTTTCGAAACAGTGGAAAAGACTTGTATTCGTAAAAGAAACTAAATTAGTCATCGATGAATTCGATATGAGTCGAGTCAAACCAAATTTTTCATACGTTAATTTGGTGCAATGTCTTTTGAATAAGCTCTCAAATGTTACTGATTTGAACGTATTTCATAAAAAAGGTTTATATTCCGATCAAATATTGGAAGCGATAGCCGATAATTGCAGACATTTGAAAATAATGAACGTTAATAACAACGAATTTTGTAGCGAAAAATCGATAATATATTTTGGCAAAAAATGCGGGCAACAGTTAAGAAAAGTTTCGCTCATGAAAACGAGTTCAACCAATTTTTTATTTCTAAGATCATGTCCAAACGTAAAAAGTATTTCGCATTCGCATTTAAACAGTCTTATAATGGAAAACAGTGATTATGTTTTCGTTCCAAAACTTAATAAAGTAAGCTTCATCACAGGAGTGAACGACGAAAAACTGATGGATAAGTTTGTTAGCCGTTACAAGTACAGCATTAAATCATTTCAATGCGAATTAGATTATGGGCGAATAGATACGGTCAAAACCGTTTTAAATCAGTTATCAATGTTGAGTAACTTAGAGATATTGGACATAATGGCATTAAATTTTTACAAATCGCGTCAATTTGACAGCTACGCTAACAAGATAGCGACTGATTGCACGAAATTAAAGCACGCGAGCATTCATATCGTTCAATCGTCTATTATATATAGTCTTTGCTACGAATACCACGAGCCAGAGAAAGTTTTGCGCACCATTCCGGCTAAAGATTGCGCGCGTAAATATCGTAATCATAGACTTGCATTATTCGCGAGACGCGCTTATCACGAATATGGCGGACAATGATTGAACTGTGTTATGGAATTGGCGATCATTTATTTTAAATTTACGGCATTAATATATATTTCAAGTTTAAACAAAGAATACTCGTTTTAATTATTTTTTTTAAATTCATGCCGAATATGTTATTTTTTAATTAATTTTTATTTTTGCTTAGAAAATCTGTAATAAACTAAAGAATACTTGTATTGAATTTAGATCTTATATTGAATAAAATATAATAAACTAAAAAATTAAGAAAAACTATCTTTTTCAAATTGATGTTGAAATATGAAATATAATTAATATTTATTTGCTTAAAAAGTCTGTATCTGAATCTTAAATAATCTGAATGTTTTCTATCAGACAAAGCGAATGATCGCCAAAATGCGGTATTAAATCTTAGTATGATTTACTAAATTCTAAATAATAACTGAATTACTATAATCATTAAATTCTGTGTACACTTTGTTCGATTGATAAATTATAAATCTTGTTTAAATCGATTACTAGATAGAGTCAAAATTTTAGCATTTATATCATATGAAAATAGCGATGTAAATATCAATAGTAATGACCAAAATAGCAATTTTACATTGCATTTAAATTTATTTTAAAATTACTTGAAAGTTAAATTATGACTTCTTAATATTAGCATCTTTCTAAATCTTACTAAGTTTATTTTATTTAGAAATTTTAAAATTCTTTGAAATATAAGTTATAAGGAAATTTTTGGTGAAGGGGTATCAAAAACTAATTAGATTTAAACGACAATATTTCGGTTTATGGAAAATAGCATTTACCGTATAAATGTACTAAAACGACTCCATACTTTGCAATTCATGCACATATAGCAATTTATACATGTACTTATAATTTATGAAGTAAAAAAGTACCAAATTCCATCATTTTGACTATCCATCGATTACATATACATTCCTCCGGTAACCTCTATGATAGCACCGGTAATGTAAGAACTTTTATTCGACGCTAAAAACTCGATCACATTCGCCACTTCTGTTGTTGTTCCCAACCTCGACAACGGTATTAGTTCCACCATGTATTCGATTACTATTAATAGCAAAAATTAATTTTCATAACTTCATAAAACTTATATACAGTATATCTATCGAACGGTTACTTTGAGCAGGAAGTGTAGACGTAAGCGGAGTATCGATAAGTCCGGGCATAACAGCGTTGCACCGAATCTTATGCTTAGCCATTTCTCGCGCAACGGTTCGCGTGAATCCTTCAATCGCCGATTTGGACGCCACATAATTACATTGAGCAAAGTTACCGATTTTGGCGCTAACGCTGCACATGTTAATAATTGATCCATCGGTCAGTCTTTTTGCGATCATCCGTTGGCAAAACATCTACCATTATATTAAAACAAATCGTGGCTCAAAAACAATTTAAATTATAAGTTTACGCGCGAATACCTTTGTACATAAAAACGTTCCCTTAAGATTGACATCAATTACTTCGTCAAAGCTTTGCTCAGTGGTTGCCGTCAAATTGGAGTCGCGAACAATTGCTGCACAATTAACCAAAATAGTTGCCACATTATCGTATTTGTTAGTAATTTCGTCGTACATACGACTAACGCTATCAGATTTTCTCACATCTGTTTCGATCACTAAATGTCGTTCACAGAAATCAAGCGATTGTAGAGTTTGTTGAGCTCCATCGACGTTAATGTCAACGATCACTACGGATGCGTTTTGTTTAGCAAACAGTTGGCAAACTGTGCGTCCGATTCCAGAACCACCGCCGGTGACGATAGCTATACGGTTTGATAGCATTTTTTATTAGTAACGAACGAATTAAAATATTTTATAAATATAAAATGAGAACATACACGGAAACTAATGATAATATTGATTATTTATACCATATTTTCTTAAATCTATTGTAAATGGTTTTTTGTTGTGGAAAAAGTATGAGAAAATTTACATTTAATTCGCTTAACACTAAATAATAAATCTTAAGTGTAAATACAATTTTTTCCTTACAATCTTGAGACTAATATTAAATGCAGCCCAAAAAATCAAATTTAATATAACACATTGTTATATACTTTTTAATTCACGCCTATAGCTGACAATTAATTTTAATTTATGTAAACGTTTATTAATAATATTTTTGATGCATAACAAACAAAAATTTAAACATTTACTTTGCCAGTACATTATAGCATACATAAGTTGCTAAAACATTTCAAAAACCATTTAAATAACGCGAAAAACACGCAAAACGTTTTGTTTGTTAAACAAAAAGCACATCCATACACAACGTTTGGTAATTTGTAATTTCGTTTATGCGTTAATGCGTTTATGCCATATTAAGCATCGAACAAATACGTTTGTTTTGTGCACCCTTTGACCGTTATTTGTGGTGAAATTTTAAATAACCGACTCTTTAAACATTACATCACATTTTATTTTCCACTGAAAAACAACTTAAACAAAGCGTTTAACATTTAATTTACGAAACGTGACGAAAAAATAACGATTAAAAAGTTTATTTACGTACGTATTAATTATCGCACGAATTAATATATCGTATAGTTATGGCGCGCACAAAACAGTTCAATCCACACAAACACGCGAATCCACACGCAAACGCATTGTTAACCAAACGAAGTCAATCGTCGCAGGGATCCGATGACAGCCAAAAACTGGTATTATTTCGACATTTAATAACCCATTTTCAATAATTAAGTTAAAATTTTTTTCCATTTTACAATAGAATGGTATTAAAAACCAAAAAGTTAGACAATTGGCTAAGAAATCGACGACAAACCCGAGAAATAACTCGAATCGAAGGTCAACTGCGCGTAAATCGACGACGAATTCGCGACAATTTAAGCCCAAAAGATACAGACCCGGAGAATTGGCGTTAAGAGAGATACGGAAATACCAGAGGAATACCGATCTTTTATTGCGAAAATTACCGTTTCAGCGATTGGTTCGAGAGGTGGCCCAAGATTTTTACGATGGGTTGAGGTTTCAATCGTCTGCAGTGTTGGCGCTTCAGGAGGCGTGCGAAGCGTATTTGGTTGGTTTGTTCGAAGACAGTAATCTGTGCGCCATTCACGCTAAACGCGTGACTATTATGCCAAAAGACATGCAACTCGCGCGAAGGATTAGAGGCGAGACATAATTGATCGACGGATTTATTCAGTATTTTTTCCGTTTTTTGTTTGCGATCATTAATTCTTATTTTTTGTTTAATCTATTTTTTTTGGTCATAATTGTTATAAAAATGTTGACATAAGTTTTGATACTCAATTATAAATATTAAGCATGATTTCAAAGTTGTTTTCATGGAAGTATTAACTTTTCATTATTAATATAATTCATTTTTACAACTAATGTGTATATAATATAATGTATACTTACGCTAATTAAATAATAATAACAGCTTTTTGCTGTATATTCGCTAATAAGACGCTTTATTATACAAGTTTTGGATTTTTCGGCAAAATAATTCATGAAAAAATTGCCATTCTATGCCTTCAGATCAGTGATTTTCTCTATTTCTGTTATTCCTGTATTACTCCATTGAGAAAGCATTGCATTGCGTAATTCGCATTAACACGCATAACGCAGTCGCGTATGCAATTCGTAGTATACTATGTACTAAAGAATTAGCGATACAGTCGCGTAGACAGGAATAGACAGAAAATCTATGTTTATATAGTAACTTGTCATATTAGGTTACAGTCAAATTATGTTACAATTAAAAAGGGCAAAAGTAAGCCAAAATTCAGCTTTAAAAGATTCATATTAAAGTAATTTTTTACTATATAAATAGATTTGTAATAATTTTATAAACAATATGAGCTTATATAACTAATAATGTTAGTGTTTGTCCGAATTTATAAGGTAATGTACTTAGAAATGTTTGTTATCAACTGAATCCCAGCAACTACTAAGCAGATCTTAATATACAGCCCGGCATTGTACACATTAAAGCGGCACATACACCGAAGTGTATGGAACTCCGAAGAGTCACTGGAACTTTGCCATCTGCGCGCTAGGTTAACGCACTGGCTGCAACCTTTGTCTGTGAAACAGGACATAAATGTCTTTATAGATAAACATATCTGATGTACATTGAGCACTTGGGATTCGAACCCACTGCATATATGTCGTAAGTCCAGTAACTATCTTATTGAGGTAGCAACTACATAGATAACTAAGTTTTTTTATCATTCTATTTATGTAGAAAGTGATATATAATTTGTTAGAAAATGATAAAGTTTGAGATGGATGCCAATTCATATTTTGAAATGTTAAAATTAAGGAGAGTTTAAATTGATGATACAATTGAAAGAGACAAAAAATTAACGACCAATTTTTACAAATATTGTTTAAAAGGTTATTTTTAATGTAATTTATTTACATAATCCTTCGGTTTTTATGATTTATCCCGTAAAACCTTTATAATTTAACTGTCAACATCTTTAATACGATATCGAAAAAAGTTATTTAATATTGGAATTGTAATCAATAATTTATTTATCAAAATATTAAATAGACTAGATAAATTTCATTTATAGGAATCTTATGCTAACTAAACCTAATTTTTTTAACGCATTAAATTTATTACAAATTTATTATAATTTATTTTTATTGAGACTATAATTAAAAACTGTTTAGTTGATCTGTTTTCTTGGTCAAATATACAAAACTGATATCAAATATAAGGTAGGATGCGGAAAAATGTCTAAACTTTTATTAAATTTTATTATTTGTTAGATGACTACAAGAAGCGGAAGGAGATATGATCCTTATGAGAGAAGGGTTGATGATAAACCACCACCACCGCTTCCACTCTCTCCGACTCCCATTCCATTGCAGGCAATAGCGGAAGGGCCATCTGTGGTGCCAAACTGGTCATTTACGTAAATCATTGATAATTGTTTATTTATCTTTAATTACCATGTTTTTATAAATTTTGTGACTGATTAAAATCATTTAGTTATGTACGAATTATGAAATAATATGAATAAAAATTGTTTTTGATATAAAAAGTGCATTTATTGCCTGACGAAATCGGGCTTGAGGCCTAGTTAAGTATAGAGTTTAGGTTTGAGATTTTTTTTAACCTGGTAAACTAAATATAAAAAGGAGATTAACTGGTTAACTCGGTGCAACTTTTTTATAATTTTCATGAATATTATATGAAACGTATATACAGTTTATATGAATTAGCTAAGTTCCAAAAATATTGCTTATTTTGATTTGAAAATGTAAAATATAATCATTTATTTATTTGAAATTGCAATTTTCTTTTATATGGATTTATGTATTCTGTCCTATTACTCTGTCAGCCTACCAGTCTAAGCCCTCTTAATATTAATAAATTGATTTCACCAGTTTCCTATATTACAGAATGGATATTACCGATTTATCATGTCAATAAAAATATTTTCAGGTGATAAATCACAAACATGAATAAATTCTGAGTGAGAATGTGAGTGGCAACTTCCGCCTATAAAATCAAGTTTAATACAAATAAATTTCCAGCGTTACGTTCGATGGCTAAAAAATAAACGATTCCCAATTTAGGCGATTAATGCGATGTCTGTAATCGATGAAACGATTTGCCGAACTACTAATGTTAACACTCTTTAATTATTTTAATTGTAACAAATTGCTATGATTTTGTGCTGGCGATTTCATGAGCGGCTGTTAAAATTAAAACTACTTTTCAACGTAATTTAAAATCAAAATTAATCCAATATTTACTAAACAGCTTAACATTGTGTGAACACTTTTGACTGTTGGAGTAGCGTCGACGTCGCAGAATGAGTTTGCGTCGAATAAATAAACAGATCACAACCTCTGGAACTAATGTGTGGCACATAACAACCGACTTGCGAAGCTCGCCATTGAGCCAAGATTAAACCAATGTTCCAAATTATTATATAAATTATTTATATCAACACAGTTAAAATTGGTAGTACATCAAAATACATCACATAATAAATATTAAGTGTTTTATAAGGGTTCATACCACCTATGAGATCCAATTTTTCTATTGCCATCTTCGCGTTATTTTTGCAACAATGTTTATATTTAAATGATTTTAGATTCGATTTCGATGATATTTGTGTAACAACTAGACGATTATTTGATTTTTAAACAATTTAAAATTTATCAACTCAACTAACAGTTCCAGTTAATTAATAAAAGTGTCTAAAAAGATTAAATTGTGTGATTCGGCTCTCAATTGGTATTTTACCGTATCAATCGATCGAATAACGCGATCTCAATTAAATACAACTATCATTTGAAAAGATTTAGCGATGATTTATTTAATTCAAAATTAATTTATCTAACGTTTAAGGGTAAATTACGATACGAAGAGGTGGGCAAACAGCGGAAGCGATTCGTGTACACCAAACAAACGCTTTTGTACTGCAAATAATTTTATCAAATCTGTTAATAAATACTCAGTTTAATCAGAACAGCAACATTTCATTACATAACCATTATTGTTTAATAATCGCATAAAATTTTTGCAGAGTTTGTGTTTACAAAGTCTATATACGACCAAAACCTCAACTTATTTGATTATTTAAATCATAGTAACTAATTATCTGTTTCTGTTATTGTTTAGGCGCGAAAATTCGATAATGCAAAAGCGATTTCAATAAGACATTAAGAGTATTGAATTTATTATTAATTTTAAATGTTATTTAATAACTGATATTTTTTAATGTCTTAAAAAACACGAAAGCAGAAATAAATTAGATGAGACAAAGGCCAGAAATCAAGGCTTGTAAAAAATTAATATCGAATACATTTCTATTTTCTATTTATCGCAAACCGCCAAAAAATCTTATTTAGTATCGATATATTAATCGAAAATTCTCAAATGTGAGATTCTTGTACTTATTTATGTATCGCAATAAACTAGATGGATATTAAAGTAATAAAATTAATTTTTAGGATGTGTTGGAATCAAACACAAACAAAATAATTTATACATCGAAGGGCATCTGGACATTATGGATTATTATTTTGTATCTTAATGTCTCTTTAACGTCTCTAGTTTCGTTAACTTACTTTGCTTTTTATGTCAAATTGGAATAATCAAAAAATATGTAAGATTCGTAATAAATAAATAACTCTTATATAAATATTATTTAGGGTTTGAAATATTTCAAACAATTTCTAATTCGAAGTACCAATTTGTGCCGCATTATCCCACTGGGGGATATTAAAAATCACGATAAAACTGTCCCATAACTATGGGGCATAAACTGAGCTTATCTTCCACCACTAATCAAGACGCACACTATGCCACAGTGCGGTTTAAACAGAAATATGGCAATAGACAAAAACTTGGCTTCAGCCCCTACGCACGGATAAATAATAATTGAATTAGATTAGTAAATCTATAGCAATATCGGAATCCCAGCCGACCCGTACCCGACAGGTTTGAACTTGACACGACCTGTGCCCGATACTGTTGAACCCGACCCGACAATCCAACTAAAGCCAATGTTAATAATTTTTTGCAAAAAAATTCCACATAAAATATATATTTTAGTAGTTTTACAACTAATATTTAGTATAAATGAAGTTATGTTTTTAAAAATGGCAAATGTTTTCCTAAATTTTTGATCATTTCTTTTTATTTTTTATGATAGCCGGGTTTTGTAATATAAATATTAAAAGCCGACCCGACCCGTACTCAAAAAGTTTGAACCCGAACCCGACCCTAACCCGAAATTCGGGTACCCGTTTACTAATCTAATTCAAATATATTCGCATAATGCTGTTTATTTTAATTAACCCATTTTATAAGATTTTACACAGTAACCCTTCCATGCTAAATTTAAGATTAAACAAGATCGATACGGTCATAATATCTGACTTTGTAGTTTAGTTAATTTAGTAAATTGTCGCTCGCTCTTTCCTTTCGCTCGCTCCCATTATTTTATATTATTTCTCATAAAATTTAGTTTTTACTTATAAGTTCAGATTTTTACATAAAACAAGCCAATAATCAATTCTATTTTTAATATTAAAGTTTTTATAATTAACATTAAAACGGAATATTCCGTTCTGATTTTCGACTAAGTTTACCCGAAATTATCATTTTTGTCCATTTTGTTACTATAAAAACGGAATCTCCGGTTCTGATTTTCGACTATTTTGATCAAATTTTTATCATTTTTGTCTATTTTTGACATTTTTAAGACTGTTTTCATATAAAAACGGGAGATCCCGTTTCCAATTTTAGCCCTATTTTGGTAATTTTTGCCTATTTTGGCCATATTTTGGACATATTTAGATGGAAATCTCTTTATTAGAATAAGAAACTGGCAAAATCCATTAATTAGAATAAGAAACTTGTAAAATCCCTTAATTAGAATAAGAAATCGATTAAAATCCCTTAATTAGAATAAGAAAATAATAAAATCCCTTTATTGAAGTAAAGATTTTAATCCCTTAATAAGAATACGAGTGCGGACAGACGGACGGACAGACGGACGGACAAAATCAAATCCATATATCTGTCTAAAAAGTCAGATAAAAAAAATACATTGAATAAGTTGTTTTAACGATTTCAAACCTTAGATATTCTTTTTAACTAGAGTTACTTAAACATTCCGTTTGTTAGATGTTTTATAGATTATTTTAATTTTTGGTATTACAAAGTAAGATTACGAATAAAGAGTTAGCGCAGAAAACACTTCCTTAATCTTTATAATAAGGAACATTAATTATTACGAACTCAACTGCAATCAAATGGCGCTCAATATCAATAAAATATGATGAACTAAGATACGCTTTGAATTTTAAAACTAATTCAAATATTTATCTGAACAAAAATTACTCCACCATTAATACATTAAAGATAATAAACGTTTTTCTGCCCGCATATTGTTTTGCCTTTTCCATATTATTGTACTATGACCACAAGACATAAATATATATATAGAGTGCTCGCATATGAGCTAAATTTCATAAATTGTAATAAATAATTAAACTTTTTAGTCTGAAAAGTTTTCTTTAAATTCGATATAATCATCCTGATAGTCCAATTCGTTGCTCAATTCGATGCAAATTCAAACTATAATTCGTATTACTAGCGTTTGGTTCGAATAACTCGGTTAAAAAATTATTTTGAAGAGTTCGGCAAAATCTAATCTCAATTAAATCTTTAGTATGTGTAATCACGAGATTTGAGGTTAGTATGACCCAGAGAGCTAAAAATTTATTCACTACGCCACAGAAGGCGACTGAAATGTTCCCACCTGCAATAATGCATTGTTACGTCACGATTACGCTTGTCACATCGATATTTATGTTCGATATAATTTACCAAACTTTATAATATTGTGATGTGAGCATTTGACGCATATATTGACGTTTTCATCAGCAACGCATTAATGCGCATACTTGGATAAAATAAGAAAAGAAACATAATAAAAATGCATAGTTATTCGATTTTTAACTCTAAGAGAAAATATATGTAACGTAGTTTAAGTCTATTTGCTCTTATAACTATTGGTATTGTGAATCTTTTTATACTAATCATAGAGTTATATGTAATAGTCGTTAATTTTAAGTTCAATAAAATTAATGTTACGTTGGAATCTAATGCATGTTTTTTCAAACAAACTCATACAATATCCTTATAAAAATAAGCGAATTTAAAGAAACTTATTTATAGCTATTTGGATAATTGTGGAAACTAATACAAAATACTACGGGGGAACACATATTGAACGGTATGCAGTATTATATGAACTTCAAAATATAGATCAAGAAAGTATCATATCGTATAATGTAACAATATTAAATTATAAAATAAGAAATGAAAATAATAAAAAACTTATGATATTTTTGTTTATCTAGTAGTTATAGAATTTATCAAAAAACCACATGAATTAAGTTGAATAAATCAGATTACTAGAAAAATGATGAAATTAACTTTTATGTAATTCATGTGATTTAAAATAATTAAAACAAAAGAAAATATATATTTGCTATAAAAAATTACGAAAAATTTAATAACTTAATTTTTCTAGAAAATTGAATTTTTTGATGTAATTTGTCCATAATATTAGAAATACTCATAATTAAATCCCTTAAATAATTAATCAATGTGATTTATCGATAAATTTACATAAAAATTTATTTAGGATTTTGTTGTGCCAAAAGGCTTTGAACCGAGATCTAACCATACTACTTACTACTTTTTATTTAAGTTAAAATTTGTCTAGACTTTATGTTTTTGTTAAATTTGACAACT
>JAQIXJ010003131.1:0-13605 GCA_034700185.1 Phthiracarus laevigatus
AAGTGAACAAATAAGTAATTGAAGGTACGGGTATATAATTACTAATAGTGTAGTGACTAGTGTTCACATACACTACATTCCTATTTCTTAATGTTTACAATTATTATTATATCCTTAATTAACAATCTATTGCTAGACTATACTAGGAATCGGTTAGAATTTGATCGATATATCAAACAGACTTAAGAATATAAATAACGTTCAGAAAAATAATTTATTGCTTTTAAAATAAACATTGATTACTTGGCGAAATATTTGATTTAAAAATAATTATTATAATTTGTAGAATATTATTAATTCTCTACTTTTATAAAATATTTTTGAATTATTTTTTCCGTTTTATTTAATTTTTGTTTCTTAAATAACTCATGCTTGTACTTCTATTATATTGTAAATGAGGTGTCGAATGTATTGTCGAAGTATAGCCACAAATTACCGCACATGAAAACAATTAAAATTTTTAATCGTAAACTTCAAATTTTATTTTAATAATCTCAGAGAAGTTTCAAATAATAAATGTTTTAATAATCTATAGACAATTAAATCCAAAACTTGAATCACTTCTGCAGGGGTCTAAATTGTTTCTTAAAGTTAAAATTTTAAATATTAAAGATAATCGTTTACAAGTCTAACTCTAATCTGAAACACATTATGTTAAATAATCTTAAGAACGCACTGAGAAAATTCATTATATTATTATAATTCAAGAACTTGTTAACAAAGCCTTAGATTCATATACAACAAGAGTTTTAAACATTTTTACAAATAAGGGAAAAATTATTGAACATCTTTAATAAAATTAAAAAACTAATATAATAATAATTTTTTAAATCTTACGCTTTATTCATTAAGGTTGTCTAGAACTAAAGTTTAGTTAGGTTTTAAATTCAAAAACGATCTAAAGAAAGATATAACATCAATAAATTGAATTTGAAATATTCATTAAATTTTAATGCATAACTAAGTACAAATTTTAAACTAAAAACAAGATCGATACGGTCATAATATCTGACTTTGTAATATGGTTACTCAATATGGTCACTAATACGCTCACTCCGTTCGCTCGCTAACCATTTCATTATTTCGTGTTTCATAATATACCAGCTGTTAGCGGCAGATGCCACTTAAGCTTTGAATTATATTTAGTTACTTTAACATTAATTTTGACATTTTTAACCTGCGTTTATGGGCTTTATTATGCGTTTAACCATTATGGGCATAAAAATCATTAATACCGCCAAATTCTGGCAGATGCTATAAAATTTTTAACTTAAGGTTTGCTTGTTTTAACCTGATTTTGAGACTTAAAGTTCCTTTTTAACAACTAATAGCGGCAGATGCCACTCACATTTTATTTCGAGTTTTTGTCATTTTTGCATAATTTTGCCCATTTTCCTTTTATTTTAGCTTTTTTTGTCATTTTAAAACTAGAAATCACTTTTTAAGGCAAATAACGGCAGATGCCACTGAAGATTTAATATTATTTTTGCCAATTATTTGCCTATTTTGACCCAATTTTGGCCATTTTTTGACCCATTTGTTACCAATTTTGAAAATACTTTTGTTCATATTGACACTATTTAGTGGCCTTAATAACCCGAAAATCCCTTAATTAACATAAAAAACGTTAAATTCCCTTATTTAGAATAAGAAATAGGTAAATTTCCTTAATTAGAATAAGAAATTTGTAAAATCCCTTTATTAAAGTAAAGATCAAAATCCCTTAATTAGAATAAGAGTGCGGACAGACGGACAGACAGACATACCCAATCCATATATCTGTCAAAGTCAGATAAAAAAATAGTTTTTAAATTTTCTTTTCTGATCAATATCAGCTAAACATTAAATAATCAGTTGGTTAAACCTCTTCCACCTCTTGAAACATTAGAAACGTCAACACTAACTGAACAACTCGGACCTCTATTTCGAGCTCGAATGCAATAACCGGCTGATCCTTTCAACGAACAGACATTATTTCTAAATGTCAAACCACATCCATTTACCTGTTTATAGATAATTGAAAGAAATTTTAATATTGATATATTTTAAATAGTTGTCATATCTGACAAGAAATGCATCGCTGGACGATCCGTCACCAACATTGCTATTCAATCTAAAATTATTTCCATCAATTGTAGCCCAATTCAAGTTACCGTGAAATACATTATCATTTAATTGTCAATTTGAAACGTTTGGCCCAAGTGATATCATTACACCGCCAACATTGTTGAATACATTGGAGTTAATTGTAATCCTTTGCGATGTGCCATCAATTTCAATACCTTTTCCGCTTATATCGTTCATTACGTTTGATTCTATTTTAATATCATTGCAGGAACTAAAAAATTTGAATAATTACTAAATGCGTCATAAAAATATTTTAATACTAATATATGCAAAATAAAAAATACGTTTCAAACACATTTATTATTTATTACCTAATTTTAATAACGTTTCTCAAGCCTTCGAACACTATATTCTTGATAACTAAATTGTTTACATTTTGTAGTGTGAATCCAGTTCCACTGCTTTTAATTTTTGAAGATCTATCGCATTGACTCGTGCCCTCAATCACTACATTTCGTAGATTATTGGCCACAAATGAACCATCAAAATCAACCGCAGCTAATTTAATGACACTTCCACGCGTAGCCGTTTCAAGTGCGCGACGCAACTGATCCACAGTGTCTATCAATCCATTTCCTCGACTTATTTCACATGAACGAGAACAGCCTCCTCTCTTGAATGGACTACAGCTATCGATATCGTTTATTAAACAGCTTACAACTAAAAAAATGGTAATTTTTATTGACATTCTAAACATTATTTTATTAAACGTATCCTTCAAAATCTTTATGAGATTATAGAAGAAAATTACAGCTATTTATCTAAAACTTAAATGACAAAAATTATTAAAAAAAACTATTAACTAATTTTAATATTAAATCAGGTTTTCGATTAATAAATAAAATTTAATTAAGAAATAGGTTTAATTTATATACAAAATTCAATAGATCTGATAAATTTTATTAACTTCAGATAAATGTGGCAATACATTGAACAATTTTTTAGTGTTTTATAATAAAATTAAAGTTACATTTTTTAAAATAAATTATCTCAAATTATTTAATACGAAAAAACATTATTGACTTCTATACCATGAAGTTAATAAATGTCTTATTAGACTTACGAGTTAGTAAATAATCAAATTTTATTTTAATCCAATACTTCAATCGCTGTTTAGATTCTGACGTCGGTTTGATATATAGCCCAATCTCTCACCGATTTCTTGTATAGTCTAGCCATATTTTAAAAATTATTTTATTTATTAACTTACTTTAATATATCAAAAATACTTCTGTTTGTCTCTTTTTTCTGCCATTACACGATTGGGAACTATGAGGGCAACACTTTCCATACAACCATAAACATCATCCGCTATTAATGCACATAAAATTAACGATACTATTATTAAATCCACGCCATTGCTTTGATAATTATGAAACTCAATTAATAAAATTGCTTATTTATAATTCCTATAGGAAATATTGAATCATACATGAATGTTTTATAAATGTTGTGACATATTTCCAGGATATTAAAGCACTTCTCTAATTACTAAATTATAAAAAGATTTATAACCACAATTTGTTTAGCCAGTTTACAAATCTAGTATACGGTATGCCTGTAATATGCCTCTTTACTTACCGTACTTGACAATAAATCTTGAACATTTTCCGATTTCTGTACTGGATATGGAGGCAATAAAATAGTTTGTTTTTAATCAACAATATCCGTTGTCTATGTCCGTTTCTCTGTCTGTCCCCGCTCGTGTTAAATAGACAAAAACCCGAGTCGAAATATTTTGAAGTATTGGTTTAAAATAAAGTAACATTATTTACTAAGTTTAGTAAGAAATTTATTAAATTTATGGTATAGTAGTCAACATTGTTTTTTAGCTAACTTTTTTTTAAAAAGGCGAGCTTATGGATTTGACTTTGTCCGTCCAGGTGTTCGCAGTCTTCTATTAATTAAGGGCTGTTATTTATTTCTTATGTTAATCAAGGGATTTTATATATCTTGAAATTTGATTAATTTATCAAACTAGCATGCATTAACCTAAGAAAAAGTAAGCTCTCTATGAATGTGTCGTTCTTGTTTGTATTAATATAATTTGAGATTTGCATCCTGTGAATCATAATTAAATGTCAAATAAAAAACACAATAAATTCCCAGGATATGGAAAATAAATATAAATATAACACATTGTTTTGTTTCAATGTTTTTAGTAAGAATCAGTTTGCTATGACTAAACCAGCAAATTAGACAATATTTTATAAAAAAATTTATCACAACAATAGTCATATTCTTCCCACAATAGTTAATAATTAGGAAGAAAGTGTAAATTTTATTAAATGTATCCATAATATTCTTTCTTTACTTTATGTTTTAACTTCGAAAACTTTTTAGTCAGTTATTTAATAATGTTTATTGGAGTTTTCGGTGATCACTATCACCTTCATCAACAATTATTGTACTGATGGTAAATTGAAAATAATTTTGGTTTACTTGAATAAGTTAAAAAGTTATAGTTAATAGTTTATACAATAGATGTCAGTGTTATATATTTTGCAATTTATTTTAGCTGTGTTGTCAATAGTAATATACAGTACAAACAAATGGTTGCGTAGTTCAACATAAACACTATGCGCACTCAGTCGCGTAGAGACAAAAAGCAAATCCATCTCTGGTGCAACCCTAGTTAATACAAAACATACGATATGCAATCATTTGTTTGTGCTGAATATCACTATTGACAATACAGCTAAAATAAATTGCAAAATATATAACACTGACATCTATTTTATAAACTATTAACTATAACTTTTTAACTTATTTAAGTAAACCAAATTATTTTCAATTTGCTATCAGTACAATAATCGCTGATGAAGGTGATAGTGATCACCAAAAACTCCAATAAACATTATTAAATAACTGTCTAAAAAGTTTTCGAAGTTTAAACATAAAGTAAAGAAAGAATATTATGGATACATTTAATAAAATTTACACTTTCTTCTTAATTGTGGGAAGAATATGACTATTGTTGTGATAAATTTTTTTAATAAAATATTGTCTAATTTGCTGGTTTAATCATAGCAAACTTTTTTACTAAAAACATTGAAACAAAACAATGCGTTATATTTATATTTATTTTCCATATCCTGGGAATTTATTGAGTTTTTTATTTGACATTTAATTATGATTCACAAGATGCAAATCTCAAATTATATTAATACAAGCAAGAACGAAACATTCATAGTGAACTCACTTTCTTAGGTTAATACATGGTAGTTTGATAAATTAATCAGTTTTCAAGATTTAAAATCCCTTGAATAACATAAGAACTAAATAACAACCCTTAATTAATATGCATGCGAACACCTGGATGGACAGACATATAGACAAAGTCAAATCCATAAGCTCGTCTTTTTTAAAAAAAAGTGAGCTAAAAAATAATTTTGACTACTATACCATCATACTTCAAACCATTTCGACTCGGGTTTTTTTCTATTTAACCCGTAATTTACCCATTTCTACTTGAATTTTGACTCAATTATGGCTATTTTTGACTTTTTAAGACCATTTGACCATACTTTTGGTCTTTTTGACTTAAAGGTTTCAAGTATTAACATAAGAAATCGGTTTAAATACTTTAATTAATATATGAAATAAGGTAAAATCCCTTTATTAACAAAAAGGTAAAAATCGCTTTATAAATATAAAGAACGGGGAAAGACAGACGAACGGACATAGATATAGGATATTGTGGATTATAAAGAAAATATTTTATTGCTTTATGCAGTACAGAAATCAGAAAAAGTTAAAGATTTATTGTCAAGTATGGTAGGTAAAGAGGCACATTACGGACATACAGTATACTAGATTTGTAAATTGACTAAACAAATTGAGGTTATTAATCTTTATAAAGTAATTAGTGAAGTGCTTTAATATCCTGAAAATTTGTCACAACATTTAAAAACATTCATGTATGATTCAATATTTTCTATAGGAATTACAAAATTCAATTTTATTAATTGAGTTTCATAATTATCAAAGCAATGGCGTGGAAGTTAGTAATAGTATCGTTAAATTTATTAATTTTATGTGTATTAATAGCGGAAGATGTTTATGGTTGTGTGGGAAAGTGTTGCCCTCATAGTTCCCAATCGTGTAATGGAAGAAAAAAGAGACAAACCAGTATTTTTGATATATTAAATTAAGTAAATAAATAAAATCATTTTATTAAATATTGCTAGACTATACAAGAAATCGGTGAGAGTTTGGATTACAAAAAATCGATATATCAAACCGTCTTAGGAATCTAAACAGCGATTGAAGAATTGGTTTAAAATAAAATATGATTATTTACAAAGTCTAGTAAGACATTAATTAACTTCATGGTACAGTAGTCAACATTGTTTTTCGTATTAAATAATTTGAGATAATTTATTTTTATCAAATGTAACTTTAATTTTATTATAAAACATTAAAAAATTGTCCAATGTATTGCCACATTTATCTGAAGTTAATAAAATTTATCAGATCTATTGAATTTTGTATATAAATTAACATATTTCTTAATTAAATTTTATTTCTTAATCGAAAACCTGATTTAATATTAAAATTAGTTAATAAAAAGCATTTTTTTTGAACAAAGATGTTTTAATAATTAATGGAGATTAAGTATATAATGTTTTAATTGTTATACTCTGAAAATTAAATTGACTAAAGGATTGATTTATTTTCAATGAAAAAGTAGTGCAAATTTATTATATAAATTTGCAAAAAATTAACGCGTATTTTATTGTTGGCTATTATATCTCCATATTAAACTCCCTTTTCCTATTGTATGCCGCAATAATAAAGTTAATTGAGCACAGTTATTAATAAACCAAACAACTTCAGTTAAATATAATTGAAATGACTAAAAATTGACAACAGAAATGTTAAAAACTTAAGTTTATTTCCTGTTTACTCACACGATTATTCATAAATATAAATATATTTGTCTGCCGGTACGTTGCATACTTACAAACTTTAATAATTTTTGTCATTTAAGTTTTTGATAAACAGCTGTAATTTTCTTCTATAATCTCATAAAGATTTTGAAGGATAAGTTTAATAAAACAATGTTTGGAATGTCAATAAAAATTACCATTTTTTTAGTTGTAAGCAGTTTTATAAACGATATCGAAGCTGTAGTCCAATCAAGAGAGGAGGTTGTTCTGGTTCATGCGAAATAAGTCGAGGAAATGGATTGATAGACAATGTGGATCAGTTGCGTCGTTCACTTGAAACGGCTACGCCTGGAAGTGTCATTAAATTAGCTGCGGTTGATTTTGATGGTTCATTTGTGGCCAATAATATACGAAATGTAGTGATTGAGGGTACGAGTCAATGCGATAGATCTTCAAAAATTAAAGGCAGTGGAACTGGATTCACACTACAAAATGTAAACAATTTAGTTATCAAGAATATAGTCTTCGAAGGGTTGAGAAACGTTATTAAAATTAGGTAATAAATAATAAATGTGTTTGAAAAGTATTTTCTATTTTGCATATATTAGTATAAAATTATTTTATTACGCATTGAGTAATTATTCAAATTTTTTAGTTCAGGCAATGATAATAAAATAGAATCAAACGTAATGAACGATATAAGCGGAAAGGGTATTGAAATTGATGGCACATCGCAAAGGATTACAATTAACGCCAATGTATTCAGTAATGTTGGCGGTGTAATGATATCACTGGGGCCTAACGTTTCAAATGGACAATTAAATGATAATGTATTTCACGGTAACTCGAATTGGGTTAGATTAGATTGAAATAACTTTAGATTGAATAGCAATGTTGGTGACGGATCGTCCAGCGATGGATTTCTTGTCAGATATGACACTATTTAAAATATTTCAATATTAAAATATCTTTCAATTTCATATAAAAAGGTAAATGGATGTGGTTTGACATTTAGAAATAATGTCTGTTCATTGAAAGGATCAGCCAGTTATTGTATTCGAGCTCGAAATAGGGGTCCGAGTTGTTCAGTCAGTGTTGACGTTTCTAATGTTTCAAGTGGTGGAAGAGGTTTTGAAGTTTATGATTAAAAATTTTAATTGTTTTTATGTGCAGTAATTTGTGGCTATATTTCGACAATACAATCGACACCTCATTTATAATATAATAGAAGTACAATTAGATTAATTAAACAATGGGTTAGTTAACAACCAAAAATTAAATAAAAACGGAAAAAATAATTCAAAAATATTTTATAAAAGTATAGAATTAATAATATTCTACAAATTATAATATTTATTTTTAAATCAATTATTTCACCAAGTAATCAATGTTTATTTTAAAAGCAACAAATTATTTTGCTGAACGTTGTTTAGATTCATAAGTCTGTTTGATATATCGATCAAATTCTCATCGATTCCTTGTATAGTCTAGCAATAGATTATTAATTGGGGATATAATAATTATTGTAAATATTAAGAAATAGGAATAATACTTCTGTTTGCCTCTTTTTTCTGCCATTACATGAATTTGCAGAGTGATAACAACAATTACCACAACCATAAACATCTTCAACTACTAATGCAAATAAAAGCAGACACTATTAGGAGCTTCCACACCATTGCTGCGAGGATTAATAAAATTGTCAAGAAAATAAATTATTTATTTATAGTTATTACTAAATCATAATTAGTTGCTGATGATTACAAATTTCCAGGATATAACTCATATTTATAATTTGCTACAACGCTTTGCTAATGTACTGTATTTTATGATTGATCTAAACATTTTAGCTCGACTTTTCATATCTTGTGCATGGATTTAACAAGATCTGTCTTTTCGCCTGTATCCTTGCAGATGATGTGGACGGACTAAAGTAGAATTGGTTATAATAAAATAGTTGAATATTATTTGATAAAAAAGCTTATACCGGTATTTATATAAAAGTTTTAGCAATATGTTAATCATAATTAGCTGCTTCATAAAAATTATGTGACACATTCCAGGATACTATAGAAATCTGCTAATATATTAAATATAATATTATTTATAGTGACACTTTGTTAATTATTCATTGAATCAATTTTCTCAAGCTCTGGAATCGAAAATCCAATAGAATAATAAGTTATGTGAAGCTTTAATTCTTTTCTAAATTTATAACGAAATTATGAATTTACTCTAAGCTAAGAAAATTAAATACATCTTTAAAATAATATATGATTTACAAAATAGTATACTTGTTGTCAAATATTATTAACAATACAAATATAAATAGCAATAATTACTTAGAAATAATTTCAATTACAAATAAATTTGTTCTACAAAATTAGCTCACCATAAAGGATATTATGGATGTTTGACCATAAAGGATATTATGGATGTTTGACCATAAAGGATATTATGGATGTTTGTCATTTTATTTAAAAATTAATATAATTTTTATAAATTACTATATTAATTTTTATTGCAATTCATCTATATGTGTCTTCAAAAATATCATAGTAAAGTTGTCGCAATTAAGCAATTAATTTAATTTATGATGTCTAAATAAAACAATAAAAATTTACATTCTTACTAATTATTGACTCAGCTTAAATAACATTTAACATTTTAAGATATTTATTATTAATATTAGTATTAATATTATTATTAGCAAATCCAATGTGTTTATTACAAAATACTCTCGAGTTTTTATTAGCGAAAACACTGCTTAAGTAAATTTTTACACTACATTTCAACATAAAATATATTAAAGCTATGGGTTTAAGCAAAACCATTATTGTGAGTTAAAGGTGATAACTTGAATTTCACTACGACTTCCAATACCTCTTTTGTCAAAAATATTTCATCACATTATATTCAACCGTTCTACGATTAAGCCACTGCATTGCTTGCTATGATGAAATGCTAAGGCGCTCCCACTCGGTAGGCGTCCTTCAATAGATTATTTGTGAGTACTGGTAAGTAAAATTTAAAGTGAAACAGTCGCAGTGTTGAAATGGCTAAATCGTGTTATCAGAAAAAATTGCTTTGTCGAGCTTTAGTTAATTATAAAGACTTTGAGAAAAATTTAAACTATTAGAATTTTCTAGTTAATTTGTACCGAACATTTATCAGCAAATATAATTAACTTGAAGCAAAGAAAATTGTTATTCACATTGACTCCGGAAACAGTGATATAAAAGAATTTGAAAGTGCATTGAGAGCATTCAGTATTCAGTTTTCCAGGCATCCATTCATCAAAGCAGGAAATAAAATAAAAGTGTGTTTGTGTTAACATGGAAATGCAACAGCGATCCAATAAGAAAGCAATTTTGGAAATATCAAAAACAAAGAAACGAATGTACAATTTAAGTAAATACAACTGGCTGTTAGAAAAAACAACAACAGTGATGAATAATGCTGCATTTCCATTCTCAACAATAATTGGTGCTAAATTTACTATTAGGAATGAACACTTAATCGATGATAATTTTAAATAATTTAAAACTGTGTCCACAGCATTCGAAGATGCTATGGATAGAAATTTCATTGGGCAAAACAGTAAAAATCTAATCCCAATTAATTTGACACACAACTCATTACCTTCAAAATTATTCGTCGATATTAAACCTATATCCAACTTAAGTAAAATTGATTTTCTTTCTGAAATGTATAAACTTTCTCTATTTAAAGATAAAAATTTGTTAAGTAACGGTAGTGTTATTCTTGAAATATTTGTATACAACTTTAATAACTATTTGTATTTTAATTGATTAATAAATATTTGAGTAATGAATTTGTGTGAGATGACTAATAATTCAGCTTTGACTTGTTTTTTAGAAGATAAGTTAAGTTAATCTTTTAAAATGGAAAAGGATTGGCAGTACTATTGGGAGTTGAAAAATTATGAGTACACAAGAATTTGCAACAGTCTATCCTATTATCATCACGATCTCACGTACACTATTGTAAACAAGTTCAAGTTTCAAAAACACCAGCCTTTGAAAATGCCATTCAAGGTTACATATGTAAGAGCCACAGGAAGGACCTAATTGCTGTTTTGGTTTCTACCCATCGCTTAAGGAAAACATATATTTAAAGCTCACTCGCATTAAGGACTTCAAAAAGAAAGATTTTGCCGATAAAATTTGCAAATATTTTTACAGCAAAAAAAATATTGGAAAACGGCGAATTGAAAGTTCAACTCATTATCTACAAATTCGAAATTATTAATAGTTTATAATAAACCAATTAAGAAAACCACGCGAAATTTTTCAATCTGGTGATTGTACATGATAGTTATTATCTACACAAGAAGATCGCGAAAGTACCAATAATTTACATACATTGAAATTTGATGTTCAAAATTCTATAAATAAGTTGGTGTTGAATTGTCATGTCCGTAACATCGCTTCTATTATAAGTGATGTCATTCAACACGTTCAACGTAAACATAGTATCTTTCAATCTTTTGGATTTATTATTATCATCCTTCACTAACCAAACAAATAGTCTTTCCTCTACATGATTTTATATTTATTTAATGAAAATGTATTAATTTATGAATTAACTAATTACAAACTAATAAATTAAAATATCATAATTAGTGGTCTCGTTATCGTTCGTTTAACTGTATGCAAATTTTTTAAATAAACAGTTTGATGAAAATAATTTGTCAATTTATTATCACATTATCCTATATAGGTAGCGACTGTGTCATGTGTAGCGCACATACGTTAGCAATGTCGGAAGTTCGTATACTTTAACATTAGCTATACTTTAACATTAACGGAAGTCCGTATATTTTAACATTGTCGGAAGTCCGTATACTTTAACATTATCTATACTGTAACATTAGCTACACTTTAACATTAGTTATGCTGTAACATTAGCTATACTTTAACATTGTCGGAGGTCCGTAATCTTTAACGTTAGCTTAATATGTTTGAGTAATACTCAAAATAAAGTCTATTCATCCACTTTAGAAAAGTTTTATACATCCCCTCTAACAAGCCAACACGGGTCAGGTTGTGGACAGGCCCTCTAAAAACGCATGTTGGGTTAAACTCCGCCTCTAACAGTGCTCGAGCACTAGAAAGGGCACTTCCGCATTGCCATACCTTTGCCTGCAGTAAGAAAACCGGAAACAGTACTATGAGAAACTGTACCACGACTACTAACATTAAAAACTGTCTTAAAAAGTTTTCTGAAATAAAATTTACTATTAAACAATTTATTATAGTTTTAATGTTACAAAACATTACTTCATATTAATTTCAGTGGAATCAAGTTTAATCATTCTTTGTTTATAGTTATTTTGCTTTCATCACAGATTGCACCCTTCATTATATAATGTTTACGAAATTAGTAACATATAGACAAAAAAAATGTCAATAACCCATATAGATAGCTAGGCTTTGTCACAATAAATTCCTGTGCGTTTCTGTCACAATAAATTTATCTATTTACATTCTCTCTGTTTAAAAAATATCCATTTTATAATATTTTTCAAATATAACAATTTTAAAGATATTTAAACTAAAATCACCCGAATTAAGTTTTACTTATAAGTTATATGCACAGTTTTAAATAGATATTTTTAAAATAAATTTAAAATTAAACAATTTTTAGAAAGCTGAACTTATTTTAATCCTGAACCCGGGCCTCTTACACAGAGCCTGAGCCTGAACAATTAAGCTCCCAGAAACTTTTCCACTCTGTTAAACTTATTTTGAGAGTAACAATGACTTTGTAAAAATATTTTGGTAGTGTTTTACAAAATTTCGAGTATATTAAATTAAAATTCATAAATTAAATAATAATAACTCAGAAGTAACAAAAACTAATTTAAATTAATAAAATTTTGGAAAATTCAAAAATTAAATAAAAGTGATAAATTTAATTTTTGTAGCCTTTTAGGGCCTTGGAATAGAGATTAGTAAGAAGAATCTTAATCGGGAACCTAAAGTTAAGTGTGTAAAATGTACGAATTAAGATACTTAACTTACTTCAAAAATCAGAACCTAAACCCAAGATGAGGTTAGAGTCTCGGGTTAAGGCTCGGATTATAGAGCATCTTATTCTCTAAATCACAATCACTAGTTAAATGTACCTAATAATTGTGTAACTCAGGGTTCATAAAAATATTTCTTAGGAAACAATCACAAGTTTAATTAATTTACTTAATAAGATATTGGATATCTTTAATTAGATAGTTCAAAGAAAAATGCAGTTATCTTTATTTATAATTCAACATAAAGTTTATCAAAAGTTTTATTTATTTTCTGTAAATGGTATAAAATTATTTGTGCTGTTTTATTCAAGGCGTTCAAGGCGAACGGAATGTGATCAATCGCTTCATTATATAACCCTACTAATTTAGCAGTGCTAAACCTTACATCAAAATTAAGATAATAAATATTCTTACTTGAGAATTATTTTCTGGCAGTTTTAAACTTATAGTTTCCATTTTAAGACAACAGTTTCGATTGACTTACTGTCAATCATTATTCAAGTCTCAATACTAAATGCGATGTGACGTGAGCTT
>JAQIXJ010003132.1:0-13603 GCA_034700185.1 Phthiracarus laevigatus
GAAGTTAAATGTTAACGACTGAGAGTTTCGATTTTTTTCAAACATTTATTTTTTACTTCCGGGTTGATGTAATCATAAACATTACATAATTTGTTATTAGGTTTTCTATTAATATTATTAATTGACGAACTTAAATAGCTGATAATGTTGTCAAGTTTTTGAATTCTTTTTTAAATATAGAGATTGGTACGCTCGTAATCATGTGTTTAATATTATTATATTTAAGCATAAATATATATTTTGAGGTATTTATCAATATTTCCTTGATTAATAAATATTCAGCTATAACTCCAACTTATATAATTCAATTCATTGGATGAGCTCAATAAAAAATTGAATAACTTTTTAATGATTTTTTCAAAGTATTTATTATTAAAAGTTCTAAAAACTATTGTATAATAAATTACTTTTTTTAAGGCAATAAAATATAACTTTTTACTTTTAATATCTCAAAATAAAAAAGTGCAATTTACAGTGGTCGAGTTAGTACGGACACCGGGACGGACAAACAGACGGACAGACAGACATTGTCAAACACTTAAGCTCTCTTTTTTAAAAAAAGTGAGCTAAAAAACATCACAAATTTATAGTTTTTTAGCTGACTGTAAAAGTCGAGTTATTTGATTTGCAATGTTTATCTGTCTGTGTTTAACTCTGTTTCTTTGAAGAGTTTTTTATAGGAGGCTTTTTTAAAATTATAGGAGGCTTTTCAATTTTTTTTATTTTTTGATTTTTTCAATTTTTTCAAATTTTTTGGTTTTATGGAATTTTGTTGGTTTAAATTTTGTTTTACAACAATGTATTAAATTCAAACGCTATAAAAACTATTGCACATTTAGAGGTCACATATATCTTGTCCATTTCTGATTTTTATATATGTTATATACCGGTTGCGTGTCTACTTGTCTTGAAAGTTTTACTAAAATCCGGAATTTTTAGCTCACTTTTTATAAAAGGCGAGCTTATGGATTTGACAATGTCTGTCCATCTGTCCGTCTGTCCGTCTGTTCGTCCGTCTGTCTGTCCGTCTGTCCGTCTGTTCGTCCGTCTGTCTGTCCGTCTGTCCGTCCGTCTGTCTGTCCGTCTGTCCGTCTGCCGTCTGTCCGTCCGTCTGTCCGTCCGTCTGACCCTCCGTCTGTCCGTCCGTCTGTCCGTCCGTCCGTCTGTCCGTCCGTCTGTCCGTCCGTCTATCTGTCCGTCTGTCTGTCCGTCTGTCTGTCCGTCTGTCTGTCCGTATTTTCACGGTTTCACAAAGGATATAAGGAATCAAATTTAAAATCTTATTGGTATACGGATAAGGTTTTCTTCATGAAAATTGTTAAGCATCTAATGCCATTATGCCACAGGTAAGAATCTCAATCAGTACTAATTTTTGGTACTGGATATTAGGTTATCCATATTCAATACTTTCATAACCTTTTACAGAAGCGGTTAAAATTTTTAAGGTTCTTAAGCTTCTCTTACCATTATGCCACCTGTAAGAAACTAACACTTTATTGATTTGTGGTTCTAAAACCTCGAGTTTGAAAAATCCACTTACTAATTCTAAAAGTACAATGGTTGTGGATTAGAAATCAGTTGAAAGCACGTTTCCAGTATGATAAAATCAAAGTATTTGGAATCGTTTCATATCATGAAAGTTCCTTATCTTCTCTTACCATTATGCCACCTGTCAGAAACTAGCATTTTATTGGTTTGTGGTCGCGGACTAAACCTTGTCCATAATTGATACTTACATTTTCGCAAGATATCCGTTAAGTAGCTAGTGAAGATATCTGTTTCTGACCTCGAAGGTTCGTTGACTATTTTGGAACCTTTAAACCACGAGTTGGAGCAATCCTCTTACTAAATCTAAAATTACAATGGTTGTTGATTAGAATTCATTTGAAAGCCCGTTTTAAAGTATAATAAAGTTAAGACATATGGAAACGGTTCTAATCATGAAAATTTTTAAGCTTCTCTTACAAATATGCCACCTGTCAGAAACTAACACTTTATTGATTTGCGTTCGCAGACTATATATTTGTCCATAATTGCTACTAACATCTTCGCCAGATATCCGTTAAGTAATTAGTGGCGATATGTGTTTCGGACTTTGAAGGTTCTTTGACCATTTTGGAAACTTAAAACCACGAGTTGGAACAATCCACTTACTAAATCTAAAAGAACAATGGTTGTGGATTAGAAATCAGTTGAAAGCACGTTTCCAGTATGAACGTTTCAACTACATGAAAGCGGATATACTCTTGTTTGCCGAAACATGGTTGTTCTGTGAAGAAAAAATCGATTTTACCAATTTCCACTTAAAATCTCAAATAACATCAAAAAAAATAAAAGCTCATGGATGTGCTAAAACCAAATATGAATGTAAAGAAATATTTGTCAAAAAACATCAAAAAGGAAAGTCATTTATAAACAGCATTGCCATCAATATAAATAATATGAATATTATTTTAACCTACAACTCTTCAATAACTACAAAACTAGACCTTACTTGTTATATTGAAGAGTGTCTATTAGAGACAATTAATGAAAAAGTTTTAATTGTTGGAGATTTCAACCTTGATGCGTTAAATTACAATAGCAAAGATTTCATACGAACTATGTGTTACAAAGGCTTGTTCTTGATAAATAATAAAGTCACAACCAACGCAAACACTCAAATCGATTTGTTTTTCGCTCGCAACTGTTCAATAGATGTTTACTAATATGAGTGCTATTATTCGCATCATAAAGCACTATGGTTTTCCATTTAACCAATCTGTTTGTTATTAATTAGCAACAATTTATACAATTAAGTAATTTCTTTCGTTTTTTTATTTAGTATTTGAAAAATTGATTATTGAGAGTAACTAAAATTTAATTTGTAGTGACTATTTGGCTTGCAGTAGTGTAGCGGTTTGGAATTTGATACAACAACAATATCCTTAGCTTTGTGAATTTATTTGTTAACTTTGAATTTCTACATTATTGGAAACATTTTTAATTGATATAAAAACAAAACCCATCTATTTAAACTGAATAATTCCTTTAGTAAAATGCTTCAATTTATTTTTCTTGCTAAAATATACAACTCTTCCATGCTACAATATCATTCTGCTACATTTCCGCAGTACATTTCTCTTCCTTTTTAAATAATTTAAAATAATGATCATACAATATTTAAATGCACTTCATAAAAGTTTTGACCATCAAACTATAATTATAGAAATAAATAGTAAAAATGTATTTATTAATAAACAATATAATCACAAATTATTTTAACGTTTATAATTCATACAAAACATTTTAAGAGTGGGCTTAACACTAATAGTTTTTATCAAATTCAGAATGCACTTGACTATTTCTCTCTTGAAAAATAACAAAATTGAACATTATTTTTTTGTCTTTTTGTTTAACATATACATTATTAAAATGTAATTTATCATTAAACTTAATATTTTAATAATGATTTACTTTATTTAAAACTATTACATTTGTTACATAAATATGCAAAATCCTATTTAAATGTGAGCTCGCCGTGAATGTGTCGTTTTTGTTATAAGTTTTTTTCCGGAAGTATAACAGAATTTTTTTGTGACCAAAATAGTGTTCACAGATATACTTTCCATGCCTGAACTTCACATATGTTGTAGACCGGTTATGTGTGTTCATGTTAGGAAATTTTACAAAAATCGGTGTTACTGACTGTTTTTGATGACCAATTTAGTGGCACACATATCCTTTCCATGTTTGATACTCTACTCAGTTATACAGTAATATAGTATATAGGTAAAGTGTAATGTAATACATAGTAATTAGGCAAAACTAAAAAAATACGAAATTGTTGTTTTTTATAAATCCAATTTTCGTAATGACACATACGCTACCCATGTTTGATACTCTACTCAGTTATACAGTAATATATAGGTAGTAATTAGGCAAATTTAAAAAAAAATAAAACTATCGTTTTTGTACAAATACAGAGTCACAGACAGAGTTACAGAAATGTCAATTCCAATAGCTGACTTTTACAAAGTTAGCTTAAATTCAAGACAAAAATTATTATAAGAACTGTTTTAAACTATATCGATCTTAAGAATACATCTTTACGAATAATATACTTTAACTACAAATTAACTTTTCCCAAAATTAAATGCATTAAATTAGTTTAAAGAAACTTATAAAATAATAATTTTTATAATTGAGCATATAAAAATTTGATTTTATTAATAGATATTTATAAATTCTCTTAAATATACTTACAAAATTATTTATTTAAGTTGAATAGACATTTAATTATTAATGAAATTCTCCAAATAAGAATAAAGAAAATGTTTTATTAATTATTTTGTAATAGTTTTATATATTTTCCAATTTAGTACAAGTTTATTATAAATTATTTTTGGTTATTTTATTTAAACTAATGTAGTATAAAATTTAATTTTACATTGTAAAAGAAGAAATATTTAGCTTTTTAATAACTGTAAGTATATGCAAAAATTAAAGACACAAAAGATAGCGCAATGTAACAGAAAAAATTTATAAATAGTCCTTTATACTTGAATTTACAAACATTATTTATTAAAAAAATGTATGGTTAATGTCGAGTAGATACTTTCACAGTACTTGTCTGATACATTTATTTTCATTAAAAAATATTTCATAATAGTTAGTTTATAATATACTAGATCTTTCTTCATTCTTTTTTAAATCTAGTATTTACAAACTTGACATTAACTAAATAAATATTTTTGGATTTTTAAGTGATAACTAAATTATAATTACTTTTAAAAGTTAGTTTTTACTGAATAAACTGCTCAAAAAAGTAATTATTGATTAATTGACTGAGATTTGGGAGGTTTATCACAATTATTGCAATCGTGTTACTGTAATGTGATAAAAACTTGCTTGTTATACGAGTTGATACTTTCAAAATAAAAATAGAACCACTCTAGAAAGTTTGAGAAAAATTAGTTAATTTGCATTCATCTATTAGTTAAATTATTTTTGATACAATTCTCAATTTGTTAACTTTTTTTATTTTATAGCAATAAGTTTATTAAAAATATTCACAAAAAATCACAAAAACATGAAAAAAAGAACAATGAATGTTTTACTTTAGTTGTGAAACAAATAAAAATAGAAATTTTATCACATAAATTTTATTTTGACTGCTTTGAATACACAGAAATTATATTAATTACAATTGTCTTAATGAATTTCAACTTCAATTAGTTTTCAATAAAAAAATAATTAGGCTTTAATTTTCAAAATTTACGGTGAATGTTGTTTTGAATTCTTCTATTAGATAAAATATAATCAAAAATAAAATTTGGCTTGAAATATTTAACGATAATGATTAATTATTAATCCATACAGTAGTTTAACAAAAAATTCCACAAATATTTGTAATATTTGTTTTAAAAAAATTCATTAATTTAAAAACATTTAAGTTTACTTTTTTTTAATAAACTCAAAGTTTTTAACTGATTGATTACGTTAACATGATTGTTAATGGTCTATTAACAATTATAACATCACTTCTAAAAAAATGGAAAAAATTTTTGAACTTTAAATTGTGAATGATTAGTTAGTTATATTAATAAGTTATGAACTTTATACTAACTTATATTGGACTAAACTCTAAAGTTTTATTATTGTTTCTAAGTGGAGTTAAAATTATATTTATTTTTGTTTTTGAAAATGTATTGTATTTATGTTAACTAACTCATTCCAAATTTATAACTTTTGTTTAAATATTCTTTCCTATTCTTAGTTTTAAATAGGAAAAATGAAATTTATTTAAAAATTTACGCTGAATATATTATTTATATGGATTTTTTATTTAACTTTTTATGGAGTATAAATCTACTTTTTGTTCGATTTTACAATATTTACATTCTTGTAATTTATTATTTTTAATTTTTTTTAAGGCAAACAAAAACGAACATTATAAATATGCTAACTTTTACTAAAATATTTATTAATTGAATATTAATCACCGTATCGGAAGAAACTCTTTGAGTCTTAAAACTATTATAATTGATAATTTGATAACTTTTTTTGATAAACTTATACCTTTTTGAATTAGGTGCCAAAAAGGCAACATCAAGTCTGCTTACGGTTTTTAAATATGTCTTTAGCTCTCATTGGCACAAACAGACGCTTCTCATAAGATATTTTATATTTTCTAGTAAAATGGGTAACCAAAATTTAATTTAATTAACCACGATATTATCAATTTTTAAAATGTGAGAACTAAATATATTGCTGTTTTCAATTTAACTTTCATTATAAAAGTGAAAGTATTTTAAATACTATTAATTTTTTAAGCAATTATTAAACGAATTTTCAACATATTTGATTATAATATTCATTTTTATAAAATTCATTAATAAAATTTGCCAACACATGCGTTTTAACAGTTATTTATTATTTCAAAAACTTAAAATTAGTTTATTTTATATAACAATAACACAATGATATGTTTATAATCATTTTACTTATGAAGTCCGAAAATTCAACTATTTTTAAAGTTATATTTTGACAGGAATCGATTACAACCAAATTACAGTTGCTTAATAGAGCCCAAGAAAATTTTATATAATTTCATATGTTCTACAATATATAACGAAAATTTTTTATAAAGAAAATTTGTTCCATTTTACACTAATAACTTTAGTGATCCTAATAAGTATAAATTCCATAGTTGTTGCTGTCTTCTCGACCCAAACAAATCTGATTGAGTGGTAATATTCATTCAATTTTCTTTAAAAATTCTATTCTATACACCTTTAGATTTATAATAATAAAAACTTGACAAACATTATAAAGTGCTCATTTTGATTTAAATATTTTTTAAGTGGATATGAGAATTAGCTTAGAGAATAATTCTTTCTTTGGCAAAAAGCTAAAATAAGCATATTGTACAGAAATTTTTCTTAACACTTTTAAAAAAATTATTTTAAGAAAAAGTAAAGAAAAATTGATAAATATAGTAGTAATTTTTTGAAAAATATTTTAATGCATTGTTTTATATATTGTTGCAAAAGCACTTGAGAGAGTGTTTTGTGAAATCTGGCTAAGTAGTGATTCAGATCTCAGAGAGTGAACATCAACTTTTTAAGAGAGTATTAATATACATTTCATTTTATACAGATTATCAAATTTAAATAAACATTATGGATTCGCAAGAATATAAAAAGAGAGAAAGAAAGCGAAAATGGATTGCGAAAAAAAGAGCAGATGATGAGTGGCGCGAGATGGAGAAAAAGAAAGTTCGCAATTATATGAAAGATAAATGAATGGATGACAAATGGCGCGAGAAGGAGAAAGAAAAGGATCGTAACATCAAAAAGGAGAAACGAATGGATAACGAATGGCGTGAGAAGGAAAAAGAAAAGTTTCGAGAATATATAATAGATAAACGAAAGGATGACGAATGGCGCGAGGAGAAAGATCGAGATCGTAATTATTTAAAAGAAAAACGGATGGATATTGAATGGCTGAGCAGTAAACAACAGGGTGATAATTTGTTTAACAAACTAAAGAGACTATCAATAATATCAAAAGAACTTGAAGAAATATACCGAAACACTATCAAAAAAGGACCAACTATATTAGTATGTGACTCCTGCAATGGTTTTTGGTTTGAATCGTCAGTTAATAAAACAACATTGGAATTGTTGTCGAAAAAAGGAGTCTTTGATCAGTTTATCAAAAACTTTCTTACAGATAATAACAGATTATTGACGTTTTGTATCACCTGTTACGGCGATATAACATCAAACAAGATTCCAACAATGTGCCAAAAAAATGGAAACATTTTCGAAGAAATTCCTCAACAACTTCAAGGACTAACTTCTTTGGAAGAGCGAATGATTTGTCCTAGGATACCATTTATGCAAATTAGATCACTTGGCCGCGATAAACAGTATGGTTTGAGAGGAAATGTCGTTAATGTGCCGATATCTGTCGATACCTCCGTCAGCGTACTTCCTCGTTCTTTCGATGATACATATACGATTCAGATTAAGTTAAAGCGAATGATGCAGCATAAATCGCATTTCTTGTTCGAAACAGTACGACCATCAATAATCATAAATGCTGCGAAATATTTGGTAAATACGCAGCTTTACATCGAAGAAAACGTTATATTATCGGCTACGTGGCTTCAAAATCATAAAAACGAAATCGAGCACTTTGTCGTAAATGATGAGTACAAAGAAATTGTTAAAGAACATGATTGTGTGGCAATGGAAGTAGAAGATAACGATTGGAATGAGGTGCATGAACCAATTAATTTAACATCTAACGATACTTTATGGCAAGACAATAACGCAATCGCTTTCGCACCTGGAGAGGGAAGATTTCCTTTGTCTATAATGCGCGACAAAAACGCTGAAGAACTATCGTTTCCCACCATTTACTGTGGTTATGCTCATCACTAATCAACTGATATCTCGTACACAAAAGTTTGCAAATGGGAGTTACGTCATAAAGACAGGCGTTGCTGTTTGATACCTAAAATATTCTTTATGTTTAAAAAGAGGCAGTATTAAATGATAACTCAACAGATATCCTTACATTTAAGAAAAACTCGGAAAACAGGTAACGTCACAGCTAAACAAGTTTTAAACGAACATTTTGTTGAAGATCTTTGCAAAATAGATGAAGGATATAAGTTTTTACGTGTTGACCGATCGTCTCCTGTTTACTGGGAAGCTCGAAATAAAGAAGTCCTAGCAATGATTCGACAGTTAGGAGTACCAACTTTATTTGTCGCCTTTTCTGCTTCAGAAACGCGTTGGAAAGAGATTTTGGTTATTCTTAAGAAGACAGTACATAATGAAGACATTACGGAACCTGAAGCAGATATACTTAGTTATAGCGATCGATGTGAATTAGTTAGCGCGGATCCCGTTACATGTTCTCGTTATTTTGACAAACGTATTCGTGAACTATTTCGTATTCTTCAGCATCAAAACGGACCATTTAGTAACCATCATATCACTGATTCATACATTCGGGTGGAGTTTCAACATCGCGGCTGCCCTCATGTACATTGCTTACTATATTTGCATGGTTCACCCGTTTATTCCAAGTACGATAAAGCATAGATAGACAATTTTATTCAATTCATTGATGGTTATGTAACGACAGAAAGCGAAGCAATTAATGAACATCAAATTGGACTTCAAACACACTAACATTCGTTTTCTTGCAAACTGTTTCAGGGCGATACAGTTACGTGTAGGTTTTCGTTCCCACAATATCCGTTACCAACAACTCTAATATTGGAACCACTCGAAGATGAAAAATTTTGTGACAATTACGTTGAGTTGCACAAAAATCTCACGAAAGTACTAGCACTAATAGACAAAGCAAAGCTTGATATTAGTTTCGATGAATTTTTGAACGAACTCAATTTAAATTTTGAGCAATATATAGATGTGATCAGATCAAAACTAAAAAATCCAAAAGTATTTCTGAAACGAAAAGTAAAAGATGTTCGAATTAATGGTTTCAATGCAGAAATACTACAATTACATTGCGCTAACATGGACATCCAATTTATTCTTGATCCATATAGCTGTGTATAGTACATCTTAAATTACCTGAATAAACCAGACCGAGGAATGTCAATACTCTTGAAAGAAGCAGTTGAAGAAGTGAAGGCTGGTAGTTATAGTATTCGCGAACGATTTGAAATAATTGGTGATAGGTATTTGAACGCATCAGAAATATCAGCACAAGAAGCGGTATATCACTTGCTATCTATGGATTTGTCAAGATCAAGTCGTGGTCACGTGTTTATTAATACTGGAGAAATTAATAAACGTAATAGAATGGTAAAATCACAGCGAGAATTATTAACGATGGATAGCAAAGCCACAGACATTTACCAAACTTATTCGTTGGACTATTACATTCTTTGTCCGGATTGTTTAAAAGATCTGTGTTTAGCTGATTTTATGGCACTGTATAACAGGAGCAAGCGAAAGCCAAGTAAAGTAAAATCAATTGTATATGACCACGTTAATGAAGACGAGGATATCGATGAACAACTTGTTGGCGACATTTTTGTACTGAAAAACAAAGCTGGCTATTTGGAGAAAAGAAAAAAGAGAAAATAATTAGATATTGCCGATTTAACGTTAAAACTGACGAAATGAATTTCTATAGAGAACAGTGTCAATTATTTCTGCCATACACTGATGAACAAAGTCAACTTATAGATGTCGACATAAAAAAATTAAACTTGGCTAAAATAAACATTATTAAAAACAATTCATCGAAATGTACTTTTAACAATGGAATCACAAATAATTTCGAAGATATATTTCGCGATATTGAAATGAATATCAATCAAAATGAAGACATTTTGCTCGAAAAGCCACATGAATATTCCGTTTATACCATTGACAGCAATAAACAGGTAAGCTTTGGTCAAGATATCAGAAATGATCTACCAAAAAATAAATGCGAAAAATTTTTAGTACCAAAGTATAAAAGTGAAGAAAAATATTTAGAAATCATGAGATCATTAAATCTTAGACAAAGAAAGTACTGTTTAGAACTCTTGTATCGAATAAAAACTTGCGACAAACCTGTTTATAACGTCATCATTGGTGGTGCAGGTGTTGGGAAATCCTGTTTGATAAATGCCATATTCCAATCTCTTTTACGATATAATAACACAAATCCAGGTGCTGTTCCAGACAGTGTTAAAGTATTACTCTGCGCACCAACTGGCAAAGCCAGTTTCAATATTGGTGGTATTACTTTACACTCGACATTTTCTCTACCTGTTAGCCAATGCAAAGTTGAAATGAAAAAGCTAAGTGACGATTTGAGGAACACCATCTATTATAGGCTTGCAGAACTAAAAGTATTAATAATCGATGAAATCTCAATGGTGAGTATTACCGTTTTCGAACAAATAGATATGCGTTTGAGAGATATATTCAGAACTTCAAAGCCATTTGGAGGTATTTCGGTTATATATTTCGGTGATTTTCATCAGTTACGACCCGTTAAAGATCGATTTGTTTTCCAAGTCAATGATTTAAGTAAATACGGTAATTAATTTAAATAATTTCATCATTATTCGAAAATACCTTATCACTGCATTTGAATTAACAGAAATCATGCGCCAGAAAGATGATCAAGTTTTTGCAGTGGCGTTAAACAACTTGGCAACAGGAAACTGTACACAAGAAGATATCACACTATTTAGGAGTCTAGAAATTATTCGAATCAAGATATATCTACCTAACGAATCAATACGTTTGTACAGAACGAATGCAGAAGTCGATGAATACAATAATTCGGCGTTAAATCGAAACAAAAATCCTGAATTCATAAGCATTGCAGAAAACACGGCTGAAGGTGACGTTAGCGGAGATGTGAAAAATCACGCATTAAAAACAGTTTTAGAGTTTCCGAGTTCGAAAACGTATGGTTTACCATCAAGACTGTTACTGAAAGAAGAAGCACTGTATATGATAACTAACAACATTGACATTGAAGACGGACTCGTGAATGGTGCGAATGGTGTATTACGGAAAATCGAGACGTTTTGCGGAAAACCAATAAAACTATGGATTGACATTTTTGGCGACCTAGTTGGACAAAATACCCGTCAACATTATAAATACATGATTAAATGAAATGGATTCCCACAATCATGGACACCAATAGAAAAAATATCACATCATATATCACCGATGCGTAATCTGAATGTAAGAGTACGTAGTACGCAGTTTCCATTAGTTGCTGCTGAAGCAATTACTATTGCAAAAAGTCAAGGTCAAAGCTATGACAATGTAGTTGTCAGTTTAAACTCGAAAATGTTACGATCAGAAGTGTACGTCGCGTTAAGTAGTGCTCGTAATTCAAGTTGCCTATTCATCAACGTTTCATTCATCCAGCCGAAAGAAACCCCAACTGTATTATTCGTTGAAAACGAAATCGAGAGATTAAGAAAAACGGCTTCACTTAACTTCAGGTTGAGATTCATATCCGATAGTGTAGTAGACAGTACAAAAATAATTTAACAAAACGTTCAATCACTTGTGAAACATCATCTCGATATATTTAACGATATCAACTATATGGCCGCAGACTATTTATTAATTGTCGAAACTTGGACAAATCTGCATTTAAGATTTCCTGGATTCAAGTACATTGAACAAACAATATCGACAACTGTTAAACACGCTTATGGGTGCGCTGTTTATTCTAAAAGAAAATTAGACCTCTTTTTCACTTACAACAGAATCGAAAACAGCGTTCACTATCAATGTTTGGCTATCATGGTTAAAGACGTGGCAATATTATTAACTTATTGTTCAGCAAATAACAGCAAAGAGCAACTTATGATTGATATTAATGCGTGCTTGGAAAAAACAGTTTGCGATAAAGTTCTATTAATTGGCGACTTCAATATTAATGTAAAATCAAACAAAGGAACGAAATTAGCAAAGTACTTGAAGAAGAGGAATTTTGACTTAATGGAAACCGGTTTAACAACAAATTCCAACACAACAATTGATTTAGTATTTTCGCGAAATCTACAACTCGATGTTAATCCATACGAATCATACTTTTCATATCATAAAGCGCTAACATTCGAAATCTAATAAATAAGTAATTATTAAATAAACTATTAGTGTAGTATTTAAAATTTACGTTTTAATTTACATAATAGTTTTAAAAAATTTAGAAAAATCTTAATTTGTAAGTTTTTTTTGGTGATATATAATTTTTCATGTATGTTAAATTTTACAAAAATCGATATTACGAAAATTTTTTGGTGACCAATTTAGTGGTCACGCATACCCTATCCATGCCTGGATTTCATATATTTTGTAGACCGGTTATGTATGAACATTTTTTCGAAATTTTACAAAAATCGTTATTACGGAAATTTTTTGGTGACCGATTTAGTGGTCACGCATACCTGATCCATGTCTGGATTTCATATATATTGTAGACCTGTTATGTATGAACATGTATGGGAAATTTTACAAAAATCGGTATTACGGAATTTTTTTGGTGACCGATTTAGTGGTCACGCATAATCTATCCATGTCTGGATTTCATATATATTGTAAACCGGTTATGAATGAACATGTTTGGGAAATTTTACAAAAATCCGTATTACGGAATTTTTTTGGTGACGGATTTAGTTGTCACGCAAATCCTATCCAAGTCTGGATTTCATATATATTGTAAACCGGTTATGTATGAACATGTATGGGAAATTTTACAAAAATAGGTATTACGGAATTTTTTGGTGACCGATTTAGTGGTCACGCATATCCTATCCATGCCTGGATTTCATATACATTGTAGACCGGTTATGTATGAACATGTATTGGAAATTTTACAAAAATAGGTATTACGGAATTTTTTGGTGACCGATTTAGTGCTCACGCATATCCTATCCATGTTTGATTTTTAAATATGTTGCAGAACGGTTATGGGTGTACGTTTGTGAGAAATACGAGGAAAAACGATAAACGCACTTTTTTCTTTTGACCGATTTAGTAGTCACACATATCCTATCCATGTTTGATTTTTATATATGCTTTGCAACGATAATAATTAAGAATTT
>JAQIXJ010003133.1:0-13597 GCA_034700185.1 Phthiracarus laevigatus
AAAAATCGAAAGACACGATCAAAGCGTCGTATACACGATTAAACTCCGCCTTTAAAGTGTGACGATTCTAACTAGAGGCTGAAAAATATTCACAACAAACTTCCACTCACGACCGCAATTAAACTTTTCCCATGTCTGTTCCCGCAAACGTAAAATTATGTTTCCCATAATGAATAAACATAATTTTAAGTTATAATCTTTGTATATCAATTAATTTTATGACTATATCTGGTGTTATATTGTTTGACTTAAATTGTTATGATATCAAATTTAAAATATAAAATTTACATAAAGCCACTAAACATAAATTGTTTTTAACTATTTTTCATTAAAATGTTTTATTGCACGAAAAATCAAATCAGATAATATGCGGGAATCAGTCCCATTCCGTAAGTTTCGAAGTTAATTCCATTCCCTCCCAACCCGCAAAGTTTTGATTCGTTCCACTCCCGCTTCCAGCTGGACCCGTTTAAACATCTACTTCAAACAATTCAATTGTGATATACGTTAGAATAAGAAATCATTAAAAATTTAAATGCCCAAAAAACACGAAATATTTGATTTTGTAACTTTTTTAGCAAATATCAAATTTTTAAATCCAAATTTTAAATAAACTGAGTAGACAATGACGTAATCTATCTATTAAAATATAAGGAAATTATATCTCTGGGATGCCTCACACGAGTTATTTGTTAGTTGTATACAGAAAGTGAAGTTAAGTGTCACGTGTTTGTTGGTATACTTAGTTAGTAATCGTAGTTCAAAACTTGTACTACATTGTGTACGAATTCAAAAATCATAGTAATAAGTAAATCTCAATACACTCTTCTTATACCCTGTCAGCCTTGTTCTGTATACATCTAACAAATAACTCGTGCTCACCATAGCAACAGCTTAAACCTAAAATTCAATAAGTTGTGTAACCCTTAACGTCAACAACATTAGCCATAATTAGATAGGAGCGACAAATTGGTCGCGGCTAAAATTAAGCAAAATAGAATAATTTTTGGATTCCCTAAATCGAGTGGATTCCGAAAATGTAGATTTGATCACGTGAAAATGTAGAATTTTCCGGTTCTGCCACAAACTAGAATTTTCGAGTTAGATGTTTATCGTGTTTTGGGTTTATCCGAGCCTCTAATCCCACATGCGAGATATCAATGGATAGGTAATAGGTTTTAACCGAATTAAAAATAAAATGTAAGAATGCGTGCAAAAAGTTTCTAGAAATAAGTTAATTAAAATAAACAATAACAGATAGACGTTTTTTAAATATTAATTAAATTTACAGCATATTCATATTAATTTCCTATTTAATAAAAATTATAATTATATCATAAGTAAAATTCTAAATCAATTTTAGTATACTAAGTACGATTATCGCGATTATAATATTATAGCGATTCTACTGATTAACTCCGTAAAATAAGAAAAATTTAAAATAAATTATTTTAAGGGAGGTTTAGGCAGGTATATTGAACTAATACATACTAGCAATTTTAGAAAGTTGCTCAAAATATTGGTAAGATTGCTTTGCACATAAGCTGTCTAATTTCGTTTATGGTTTTATTGTGCTCGTTATTTAGGCAATTATTTAGCTGTTATACATTTCAAACTGCAGTTTCATTTACTTTTTCATGTGCAATTAAAACTTTTCGAATAATTTATTTCATCTCTATTCGATTACAATATTGTTTATGATTATTACGCTTAATATATTTACTGTACAGCAGCCTGGAGTGGGTTCTACCATTCGATTAACTATATAGTTAACTACATATTGTGTTGCGTTGCCATAACAATCATATGCAACTATAAAAATGATTAAAAATCTATTCGACTAAAAACTATAACTTAACGAAAGCTTTCGTTAATTAACTATCACTTTGAAGTCATAGTTAATTAATGAACGTTTTTTGCGAAACATGTGACTTAACGAAAAAACAGTATAGGAAAACTGATGTTTGATGTACACCTCGTATAATATATTAATTGTTGATTAATATCATATTAATTACTTAATATATATTGCAAACTCGTATACACAAAAGCTAACAAATATTAATTGTGTTTTAAACACAAAAATAATTGATTAGTTTACAGTAATAAACAAATCATAACACGTTTACCAAAAATCAGAGCGCAAACGAACACAAAAGCTTCGTTAATAAAGTTTGGAAAAACGTTTTTTTCGCTAATAAATTGTCGTTTAGTTATGTTAACTATATAGTTATCATAACTGTAAGTTTTATTAGTAGAACCCACTCCTGATATTTTATTCAAAATTTATTAATCGAAAGCTTTTGAAACAAGTTTTCCAAACTTTTGCGATTGAAAAATTATTTTAATTTAGTTTTAATACTTTAGAAAAGTGGTGTTTCCTTGCCTTCTCGATTAATATAACATATGAGATTATTAAATATTCAATAATCTGTTAAAAAATAGATCTTTCAGTTCATTATAATAAATAAAATGTATGAGAAATGATTCACATATTATAAATGAAAAGTACAAAATAATTTAAAATATCATATGACGAATTACAACCGCTTTATTAAAAATTATTATAGGAAAATTGAACGAAATCTTAATTATGCTTCGTATAAGATTGATCAACACGTGGAAACCTTTCAATTTAACTATGTAAACATTTAACAACTAATAGTGAAAATGATGATTCAATTGTTCGATAACAAACACATGGCGATTCAAAATAATTTTTATATTTTAAAGGAAATTAAGCTATTTTCCGTTATAGTTTCTCACATTTGTCGATGCCTTCAACTATAATACTTGAACAGTCGATTGTGACTGTAATAACAAGTATGAATGGTTTTATAGTGACATACAACAAAATCTGAGATAAGTCGAAAAGTGACGAAACTAATCGTCAAATAAATTTATCAGACAAGATTTAATGACTTTTTGAATACAATAAAAATAAAGTACAATGAATTCGTGTATTCGATTCAATCACAACTTAAAACTTTAAAAATATTTATAAAGAGGAAAGTGAAGCATATCTGTGTGAATGGATAAAACGGAAGCATACAACAGCTATCAAATTACAGTTCATTATCGACCCTTACAGTTGCGTGTAATACATTGTTAATTGCGTTTATAAGCCAGATAGACGTTATGTCAAAATTATTAAGAGAAGCAAACGAAGACGTTAAAGCAGGTATGTTCAGTATGCAGGATAGACTGAGAATTATAAGCGACAGAGATCTAAAAGCAATAGAAACTTCAGCATAAGAAGAGGTGTATACAATCAACTGTCAATGGCTTTATTTCGCTCATATAATTCTTCATCAATATGTTGAACAAATAACAATCGAGATTTGAATAGAATAACTAAACAGACTGATAGTAAAAATGAATATAAACTTGACGAAGAATTTTTTTGAAATTATATAATTAATAGTAAATCGTGGATATTTATAATAACGTAGAAAAACGAAAATAAAACCATTTAAAAATATAATAATAAAACCGATGAATATAACTTTTATTGAGAAAAGTGTCAATTATTTGTTCGTTGGCAAAATGAAATGATGATCTCATAATTATACATCCAATTAAAATTTCAAAACAACATCAATGTAATCGAATCTAATGCAGATAAATATAGTTACTATTAACAAACTTTCAGTGAATTTGAGTATACTTTCAAAGAACATATTATAAAAAAGAAGTGGATGACAAGTAAAGTCGTGACTATAGCGATTATACAATCAATAAAAACGCTAGATATTGTTTAAAATATGATATTTGCGATATACCAGTGACAATAAAAATTGGCAATTATTTAATACCAAAACTAAACTAAAGGAATTATGAATATAATGACTTAATGATGTCTCTAAATGAGAAATGAAAAATAAATTTAATAAGTTTGTTGTTCTACATAAAAACTAAACAACAAGTTTATAACGTCAGCATTAGTTGTATAATATTGACTGATTAATGCAAATGATCAATCACTACTTTGATAATTTAACATTATATGGATCATAACCAGAAACAACAAGTAAAATATTATTCGCACCAACAGGTAATCCGCATTTAATATCGTCGGTTTAATTACTAATTCCGTTTTTGATATTTAGAATCAAAATTAATACAGCAATTTATTACACACTCAAAACACGCTTAAGATTAAAATACTAGACTTGAAACTGATCATAATTGTTGAAATATTGATAGTAGTAATTTCGCAATTCGAATTTATTAATGTTCGTTTGCATAACATTTTTGCATCGACTAAAGAGTTTTGAGGGCAAATCAGTTATTTGTTTCGGTGACTTTTCCAACTTCGAATAGTGATATACATTAATAACAGGCAGTAATATGATAACCGTAAATATGAAAACTGAATAAGGATTGGTTTTTATCGCAAATAATTTACTCAAAACTATTGAAGCGTATAACAGTAAACCGTCTAATTTTTGGATTCAACCAGAAGAATGTCAGATCGAAAACTAGGCAAAACACCAGTTTGCGACTAAAAGGTGTAGATTTCAACATACTTTGGACAACTATAGACAAAATTACACGTGACATATCGTTGAGCAGTCCTAAGTTTCGACAATATGTTAGAGTAAAACGATCAAAGTTTCTATTAGTCTCATGCGAAGCGACGACAATATATAAAGCTCAGACAAAGCTACGATGATATTGCTGTCCACATGTGATCTTCAGACAAAAGGCTATTTTTATCCCATTTTTGTTGGATTGAGTCGCGTCCGAACATCATATGGACTTGTTATCGATAACTTATTTCAGCCAAGGAAAACACATGCTGTTTATGGAAGTAGAAAGAGAAATCAACCGATTAAGAACTGAAGCTTATATTATTTTTAGCTCACTTTTATTAAAAAAAAGGCGAGCTTAAGGATTTGACCTTGACTGTCTGTCTGTCTATCCGTATGTTCGCAGTTTTATATTAATAAAAGGATTTCACCTATTTTATATTTTTATAATGGGATTTGGAGTTTCGCCATCTTGGTTAAAAAACTAATATATTTGTAACATAAGTTTTCATTAACCTATGAAAAAGTGAGCTCTCTATGAATGTGTCGTTCTTGTTAAGTCAATAGATATGTGCAATTGTTATGTGAAGTAGAAATTATTTGCATTTTCTTTATTTTAAAAGAACATTATATTATTGCTTAACATTTTTTAGGTATTCGTAGTTTTGTTTCCCTGAAATCTTATTTTAATAAAGTGATTTGACATTTTTCATCTTTGTTTAAAAGCTTGTATGCTTCTGTCATAAGTAGGGATAGAGATTTTCTGGTAAATCCCGGTTTTTTCCTTTGATCACCTAACCGGGGGAATAATATATAAACTGTTAATAAATAAATCTAATTAATTAAAAATGTTTTTTTCCCTATTTTTACCGGTTTTGCTGTTTTTGGAGAAAATTCCAGGATTTGTTTGTTATTTCACAAATGTTCCCGTTTTCACTATATTTAACGAGTAGTTTCTAAATATAGAACAAAAACCTTCTTTAAGAGAAACAATATTGATATAAAGTTAGAAATTATGGCGTTAATTTTTATAGTTTTGTAAATATAGTTTCAAAAGTATCAATAGTATTATTAGTTTAACATTCCAACTATTAAATGTTTACTTAAAGCATAGATTAACGAGTTTTCGTTAGCAAAGTTAAAAATATAATCTTACTTGGGCAACAAGTAAAACTATATTTTAAAAATGTAGATAACAATAAAAATTAATTTTAGCTCCTGAATCCCATTCCCGCTTTTGGTACAATTTTGTTCCGGTTCCCGACCATTTTGACCAGTTTTTAGTCCCGTAAATCTCTATCCCAAGTCATAAGTATGCATTGACTTATGAAAAAGTGATCTCTATATAAATGTTTCGCTTTTAAATTTAGTTGTAATGTTTTTATATAATTTATAAATGTCCGTTTTTAACATTGGTATATTCTGTGTTTTATAAAACTTTTACTACAATTGTTGGAGTCTGTGTTCAATACAAACCTCAACCATTTTTTCGTCCCGGATAATCCGTTGCTTAGATATATGACGCATTTCATTAGGCATACAGTGTGTAGACATGTGTACGATTTAAATCAAACACATTTAATACATTTGATAGATCATCATTTAAAGTTTACTAATTTATATTTACGCAAATTTAGCTTATAGTATACTATAATAATTTAAAAATAATGACATCAAATTCACTTATCTTAAACATAACCGATACGTCGGTTGGTTTGACAAAACCAAATAATAAATCTAAAAATAAGATTAAAAATTCTAAACCCAGTGTAAACCGAAACGATTCGCTCGCAAAAGCCAACGATTTTTTAAACCCAAAAACTTTTACAAAACCGAACGCAAAACCAACGCATAAATTCGGTTCAAGTGGTAGACAAAAGTTTTCCGATGGTAACAGTGTTTGGTCGCTATTTCACAATAATCCGCAAATACCGGAAATCAATTTGTAAGTATTTTTTAATAATTTTGTTTTAATTTTTCTCAAACAAAAAAAATCTAAAAATATGTAATAAAGAGTTGTGGCCAAATCGCGTAAAGAAGATATATTTTCGAAGCACACGTACGAAGAGCTTGGTTTACATCCGTATTTAATATCGTGTTTGAAAAATCGTTTTACGATTACGGAGACGACGATTGTTCAGCAAAAGTCGATTCCGATACTAATGAATGGAAGCGATTGCTTAATTAAATCAGTGACAGGTTCGGGCAAAACACTTGCATACGCCATACCAATAATGCAAACTTTGCAGTCAAATGAGCCGAAAATCACGCGTTCGGATGGCATTCACGCCATTGTTTTAGTGCCCACACGAGAGTTGGCATTACAGAGTTTTCAGTGTTTCTCGCTTTTGACGAAAGTAATTTAGTAACGCAATTAATAATTAATAAAGCATTAAAATAATTAAAATACATTTTTTGCTTAACAATAGGCGTTTACGCGTATAGTAGCGGGTTATTTGGTCGGCGGAGAGAAGAAAAAGTCGGAGAAAGCGAGAATTCGTAAAGGTATCAATATATTGATTGCCACTCCTGGACGTTTGCTCGACCATATATTTCACACCAATAATCTTCAATTACGTAAAGTTAAATGGTTCATTATAGACGAAGCGGACAGACTGTTCGAGCAAGGATTTGAGGAATCGGCGTCAAAGATAGTTGAAGAAATCGTACGTTTTAAAAGCCAATCATTTTTTAATGAGATATTAAATGAATTTCATTTGTATTATTATCTTATAGAGTCGTCAATGCGAATGGAAGCCACAGACAGTTTTATTATCGGCCACTTTGAGCAAAGGAGTGGAACGTTTAGCCGGTATTAGTTTGGTTGATCCAACTATAATCGATATGAGCGAACAAAATATGACTATCGATTCATACGTATTGCCGCAAAATTTAACACAACATTATATGTTTGTTCCCGCAAAGCTGAGACTTTTAACGCTTACATCATTTATAATCGATAAATGCATAAAATTAAACTCTAAAGCATTGATTTTTATGTCATGTCAAGATGTGGTCGATTTTTATTTTATACTTTTCACTAATCACTTAAATCGGTTATTACGTAACAGTAATTTAGATGAAATTGGGTTTTTCCACTTACATGGAAATATGGATCAATCGGACAGAGTATCGGTTTATAACCAATTTAGGCAAACTCTTTCTGGTGTTCTTATTTGCACAGACGTGGCCGCAAGAGGTCTTGATTTACCCGAAGTCGATTGGATAATACAATTTAGTTGCGCACCCAAACCGGAAGATTATGTCCATCGAGTCGGCAGAACTGCTCGCATCGGAAAGAATGGAAACGCTTTACAGTTTCTGTTGACCAATGAATCGAAGTTTCTTGAAATTTTGCAGAAACAACTCAATATTAATTTGAATGAAATGAATTTTAAAGATTGCTTGAAATCTCTAATGCTTTTAGAAATCGATAGGAATATGAATAATTTAGAAGAGCACGCGTCGAAATTGCAAACCATATTTGAAAATATTTTGACTAAAGACAGTGATTTATTAAATTTAGCTAAAAAAGCTTATTTAGCTTATATTAGATCGTACGCGTCTTATCCTAAATCAATGTCGGATATATTACCATTCAAAGAATTGCATTTGGGTCATATTGCTAAGTCTTTTGGACTTCAAGAATCGCCGAAAGCGCTCGGAGCTCATGGTTTTAGGTTAAAGCAACAAAGTATTGATTTACAGCAGAAATATGCGAATTACGAAACAAATAAAAAGCGAAAACAATTAGAAATGCCGCTCGAATATAAAGTATCTGAATTTGGAGGCCAATTAATCACGAAAATCCCTGGTAATAAGAAAGTAAAGATAAAACACTAAAAGTTTTTATAGTTTTTATTTATAAATTATAATTTTGCTAATCATTTGCTGCGTTATTCATTGAGTCAATATAAACCATTGATTTAATTAAGTTTAATCATATAACCGATTAGAGATCGTTTTTATAAATAAAAAAGTCTATTAAATCAGTCTTCCATATCTTGTATAATAACTTATAACATATCTTAATATCAAATGAAATTGTTTTTAATCATTGGGTTATATTATGTAAAGAACGTTAATTATATATAGTAGTCAAAAAGTCTTTACATTAAATTTACATGAATGGTATTCCAAATTTAGTTTTTTAATATATTGAAAACATATGCAAATGTTAATTATCTCGTCTCCAAAACTTGCCACCACTTCCACGCAATCCTTTAGCTTTGCCTGCGTTTCGCTTCATTTTTTCAAAGTTCACGTCTCGGGGATCTCTTGGCGACGAATTGACAACATCGGTGCCCATCGGGTCATCGATGTCTTGCGTTTTAATCGTTTTCTTTATATTATTTACCTGCGCCTCAATATTTAGCTTCACTCTATTATTATCTTCTTTCAAAGTGTTTGCGTTATTGATCTGTTGTTCGACATTACGCAAAACATTATCACAATTACGACACCATTCGTTCAGCACATTAGTGACCGTTTTTAGGTCGTCCTGTTTGATGTCCCGTCCGATGGTGTGATCCACTTCCAGCCTATTATTACTTTGATCCATCTTTCCCTGAACCACATTGGCGTAAATCACTTCAATAATCAAGTCTTCCAATTCTCGCAAATTCTTCATATCTAATTCAGTTAACAATAACTGGTAGGGAATGTGTTTGCGTTTAGTGGCCAACGAAACAATAGTTAAGTGTCTTAACTTGTTAGCCATTGGAGGCGTTAGTGGTGGCAGTTGTGCCGCATTTGACAGATAATCGGTATAAGTTCCGAACGCAAACACATTGAGCAGTCGATAGTACTTGTCGTACTGCGCGTTACCCGACAAGTCCTTAATGTTAGGCATATCTAATAGCTCTCCGAACACGTAAATCGATGGCGATTCCAGCACTTGATTGATGAGCTCTACCGCTGCGCATCCACGAGCAGATTTCGATAATAGAAGAAACTGTTCCAACGCTACCGAACTTGTATGACTCTCACCGTCTACACCACCCATCACTAACACTATTAACGATCGATTTGCGGCGAATCAACCAAATGGAAATCAATGTAATTATTCGTACAATTAATTGAAATGTAAATACGATTACAGTTGTAAACCAAACATACAGTAGACTACAATACACTATTAACGATAGACTAACATACGCTTACAATGGCGTACCTCTAACGTCATTTATGGATTCATATGTTTCGCGTGGTTTTTAAATCGTTATCGCATCTCGTTTTTGATGAACCATTGCTTATTCATATCTATAGACTAGACTATCTATAGATATCTATCTATCATATACGATCGTTTACGAGATAAAAACGCTTATGTTTAAACTGTATAGACGCTTCTTATTAAACTTGTTAGTTCAGTCTGACACGATTTGTACCGAAAACTAACTGTTGCCCATAGCATTGCCTCAAACCAAATGAAATACAGTATGTGGTCGAGAGTGTGGGACATTATCAGAGTGTTTTTCTCAATAACACATGGCTTACGATTAACTCAAAACATAGTGTGTAGTATTGTTTTATAGCACAGCTTCTAGAAGTTTTTGAAATTTTGATTATCTTCAAAGAGATAGTCTATTATAAAAATGATTAGAACTGGAATGAGCAGACGGACTATCGTGAGTTATAGGCCCACTTGTTGTTCCTATTGTTTTTTCGAAATTTTATTCACGGTAGTAAAATAAATCATGTCAATTCCACTCAAAGTTTTTTTATTTCCCTAACTGTAATGTTAGTGTTACTAAACTTGTTTAATATAAGGTAATTTCATCAAGAAAAAACAAGTCATTAATCAAACAGATAAAAGAATGAGCAATAAACTGAAGTTTTTTACGCACACACTATAACAGGCGGCAAACTAACGATTTAAGCTGTTTTCATCCTATTTTCCATTACCGTATAAGTTGTAAATAACTATGTTATCAAATAAATTTTTATCTAATTTTGAACGTAAACTCAAATTGCTTTTTTCACTCATCTTTTTGTCATTAATAGAATAGTTGTTAACGTTTTTTATAGCCTTTAAGCGCTTTTACGCTTTAATTACTAAATCTGTGTTTTTTAATGTTTCCTTCTTTCGTGTGTAATGAAATTTTTTAAAAAAATAAGTTAAAGCATTACTACTATAAAATCATATTACGCAATACAGCATATAAACATTAGAACTTAGATGGTTGGGTCAAAGAAGGATAACTGAAGCGATTGCGCAAAATGATGCGATGATCGCATCAATGAAAATACTAAATAACTATCCAACTATTAATCGTATGCTACACTTATACGTACTGCACTGTAATTATAGTTCGGATTATCTAATCAACAGTTAAATATCAATGACACGCATAATTATTAGCGGTATTAATAAATGAAAATATGCCTATAATTAGTTCAATAAAGCGTTTGAATATAACGCGTGAAAGGATACTCGAATCGGTGTCGTTGTCAGTGATAGTATTATTAATCTGGATTTCACTGTGGAGTATATTAGGTTCGGACGCGTTACCACCAAATGGATCGGTTTTCGCTTTGGCCATCATATTCATAGTGGCGTACATATCCGGCGAAATAATTAGCGCATTCTCGTTGCCACCACTGCTAGGAATGCTTATTTCCGGTTTTATAATCGCAAACTGTTTTCAACTAAATATTGATAAAAAGTTGTCGTCAATATTGCGATCAATTGCTTTGATAATAATACTAATACGCGCCGGTCTGGGCTTAGATCCAAATCAACTGCGAAAACTTAGTGGCGTTTGCTTTCGGTTAGCGTTTACGCCATGTTTAGTGGAAGCGTTTGTTGTATCGCTTGTCAGCTATTTATTGTTAGACTTTCCAATAGTGTGGGGATTTCTGCTGGGATTTGTTTTGGCAGCGGTTTCGCCCGCAGTTGTCGTGCCAGCAATGATTCATCTGCAAGAAAATCAATTGGGAACCGATAAAGGAATACCAACTCTAATAACAGCTGCGGCCAGTGTTGATGACGTTCTCGCTATAACCGGTTTTGGTGTTTGTCTCGGCATCGCATTTGATTCCAGCTCTTCACTTGTTTGGAGCATATCAAAGGGTCCATTGGAAGCCATATCTGGGCTTATTTTTGGATGTTTAGTTGGAATTTTGTTGTGGTATATTCCGGCCAAACCAGATTCAGATCATAATCAAGCCAATTACTATAAGGAACAGAGAATAGCAATTTTAGTGTTTGCCGGAATCGTGGCATTATTTGGCAGCGCATCACTCGATTTTGGTGGTGCCGGCGCTCTCGCGTGTCTCACACTATCATTCGTGTCTGCACTCAAATTGCGCGATGACAAGGGCTTTGATTCCATCCAAAGTGCTATGAAAATTTTTTGGCTCATATTTCAACCATTTCTGTTTGCACTGATCGGCGCCGAAGTAAAGATCTCAGATTTGAAAGGAAATGCGATTGGTTTAGCTCTAATTTCATTATTGATTGGTTTAATTGCACGATTATTAGCGAGTGTTTCGGTTTTGTTCAACACTGATCTTAATATAAAAGAGAAATTGTTTGTGGCGATTGCGTGGTTACCTAAAGCCACAGTACAGGCCGCTGTGGGACCTCTCGCTTTGGATTTGGCGAGAAAAGGTGATAATGAACGAAATATCGAATTGGCGACTACAGTATTAACGATAGCGGTTTTATCGATTTTAATTACAGCTCCATTGGGAGCGTTTGCTATCGCATTATTCGGCCCTAAATTATTAAGCAAAACGAAGCAGTCGAATGATAATGAAAATGAAAATGAAAATGAGATCACTGTTCAAGTTGATCGTGAATCTTAACAAAATGATAAGTTATTACTAAGTACAGGATATTTCGGTTAGAAAAAGATGCATTTTTCGGTCGGATTTCGGTTGAAAAAACAGTGAAAATTCGGTCGAGTTTTCGGTTGAGATTTAATATGCATTTTAAAAAAAGTTTTATTAAAACTAATTACCGATGATCCGTACATTAATGTTTTCACGTGGAAAAGTTTTTTTAAATTTTTCAGATTAGATTCGTTGTTTGTGCACATTTTAATTTCTTACATTTTCATTTGGCAATCAACGATAAATTTCACAAATTCGTGAATAAAATTCAGAGTTGTTTCGAACGCCAAATATCAGCACTTCTTTTTAGTTTTTTTAAACTTTTATGAATAGTGAATACTAATGAACCTCACGAGTCAGCAGAAATTATTAGACAGCAATGTGTTGAAAACTGTTGCAAAATAAACTGTTGCGAAATTGTGCTCAAAAAGCTTGTGATTTAAATTTTTAAATATCAGATACTTTAAATAATTATTCAACTTTTTGTGTAAAACGATACATTAGCCTATTAAATGATCTTTTAAATTATTATTTTCAAATGCATTTTTATGTCGAAATTATAATTTCATTAAAATGCAAACACGTCATATTACTTAAAAAATCTAAATATATTGGCAATTTGGAAATGCATTAAAAATCGATAAAATCTTTAAAAATTTGGCTAAATTTAGTTTTAGTGAGTAACCTAATACTACGATTATGGCCCGCTGCCATCTAAAAAAGAGAATTTTACAAATTTTCATGTAGCCTATACATCAAGTGCGGCTTATACAAATAAAAATTGAGTTTTGAGTACAAATGCAAAATTATTTTTAGTCAAAACCATCGAAATCCATTTTATTGAGCAAATATTATAACTAGGGAATTAAAAAGTTGTAAAGCTTAAATTTTACTTTTATTTTACAGTTTTTGATGGTAATTTTCAATGATATAGCAATTTATTGGGCTACAAAAAATCAATATACAAACAATAAATCAAAATATTGCATTTAACTATAACTCATTTTTGTAGTTAACTTTTAAATATTTTTTCGAACGACTTTTTAAATTTTATCAAACTATTATGAAAGATTTTGCACCTTTTTTCTAACGATTTTAACTTCCCTAGCTTTAAGTTTAAATTAAGCGGTATATGAATTTATTGATGGCATTTTGAATTTTAGATGCACAATTTTAATTTAAATAGTTTAAGAAACGTGTTTTTAAAAACCATGTGACAATCTCTG
>JAQIXJ010003134.1:0-13595 GCA_034700185.1 Phthiracarus laevigatus
CACCGCTAATAGTATTACCGCGTGTAAAAACGATTCATTGAGTTACACATCCCTAAAGCGGGCTTTACATCCGTATTGTTCGCGTGCGACCCTCGGTTTGCACATATCACTGGTGGAGGTTTGGTTTGGTTATACATTAGTGATAAACTTCATAGAAAATTGAGAATCTATTTAAAACACCGATCAAATTTACAAGAAACGCGAGAGCGAGATATCAGCAAGAGAGAGAAAAATTAAAGAGATTACAAGTATATTTTAATAGCTCGACAGAGAGTTTATCCGAAGAAGATACAGACATGACGACAATCAACGATTTTCAAGCAGAAATACAGGCATTAAAAGATGAAAAACAGAAAATGTATGATCAAAAGTCTGCCGATGACAAGAAGTTGAAGACGTACGAAAAATGTACAGAGAATTATTCGCAAAGAATCAAGCGTTGGAACTCGAAATCAGAAACGCGTGGAGCGATGCAAAAACAGAAAGAACACAAATGATGAAAGAAATTACCGAATTGAAAGACTTATTGAAAGCGCAAATAACTAATCAAAGTCCATCGAGTTTCGCTTCGCAAAATACAAATTACTTTAACTCATCATTGAATCCTCAACATTCGACTAGCATGGGTGGAAACCTAATGGGTAATCAAGTTGGTACAAGTATTTTCAATAGTTCAGCCCAAACATCAAACAATAATAATACTACAACAAACACAAATCAACAAAACCTTTCGTTAACTGATCCAACAATAATAGCCTTTCAAAGCATGACAAAAGAAATAGCAAACACATGTAAAGATTTAATAGCAACTAATAAAACGAAGAAATAACCAGATATAAGTAAAATAATTGAATAATTTCGGGACACAATACCACCGAAATCATACATAGACAACTTTGAGAAGCAGGTTTTCTACAAAGATTGGCCATCAGAAAAATTTAAAAGAGTTATTGGGAACTCGAATAGAGAAGAATTTAGGTGCGAAATACGCTAAATTTTATATGACAAACAAAAGTCTAAATTGGACAGAATACGCACAATTGTTCACAACACACTTCACCTCACAATCAGCAAATATGGCAGCATTTTCCAAGTAAAAAGTCTACGCAGAGAAAAATTTGGTTTAACAAAAGACTTCTTGGACGCCTACAATAGCATAGTATCGGCATATGCAGAAGATGATGACCTTATGTACAGCATCGCGTTAGTTGAGAAATTGCATTCGCCAACACAAGCCATCGTTGCCTCATCCATGTATGAGCAAAAGTATTCGACACCCGAATTTCCGAAATTTATTTTACATACGGACAATTGGAATACAAATAGTTACCGACTAGAAAAAGTGTCCAAAATATTAGCTCAACACTATAGAACGAATAAATCAGAGAACAACAATCACAGACAACAACATTCGTATAAACGAAATATAGATTTAAATCGTGTAGATGTGAGATGCGATTGGTGTGGAGGTCGCAAACACACAGAAACGAATTGCTTTTTAAAACAACGTGGACGATCTAAAGAGGAGGCACATAAAGATAGAGAGGAGAAAATCAGTCGATTACAAGGTGAACGACAATCCAGATTCAACGCTATATCGGACGTTATAAGTTCAGGATCAGAGACACAGATAAGTGATTCAGATTTTGATTTAAACGGCTAAGCCAGTCTGTTGGAGGCACAGAACTGGCGTATGTGCAACAAAGCCCTCAACTAACTTATTATGAAAAACCGCTTATTAAATTAAAAGCTAACGAAGACATAAAACTAATAGCCTTATTAGATACTGGTGCCGTTCATGGCATCATAAATAGTAAAATAGTGAAACAATTAAATCTTGCCTTCGAAAATATAAAAATAAAACTCCGTGGGATAAATTCAATAGTTCCAGAAATCGGTAGTCTATATGCTGAAGTTGAGTAAAAGACAATGAAAAGACAAATTTTATTCCACATTTCCGATTCCGTGGGATATGATCTCATTTTGGGAACAGAGTTTTTAAAGCTGTTCAATATAGTGTTACACATGGGAAACAATATGGTATACGTCGAAAGCGAAAATAAGAAACATCATTTAATAAAAAAAGATTCAACAAAATTTTCAATCATATTTAAAAATCGAAACGTTAATGAAACAATACCTAAAGCGATAATAGACAATAAAGAAGAAGAAATTATATCTATTGACAATTATATCAGTATACAACGTAATGTCCGAGAATAAACTATATGATTTAAGTGATGAGACATTAGTAGATAATAATCGATCAAAAGATTAATTTTTAGCTCAATTTAATTTAAATTCAGTACCGGAATGCGTAAAAACAGATTTAGAAGATATGTTATAGGCAAAGAAAGATGCGTTCGCCAAAAACGAATGGGACATTGGTTTTGCTAAAGATTATATAGTGGATATCGAACACACAGCAATTCCTGAGATGCACTTCAAACCATTTCGTTACGCCAAAGATGATCGCCAATATATAAACCATCAAATAGACATGATGTTGAAAGCCGGTATAATACGTAAATCGAAAGCCAGAACAGCAGTACCGTTAATTCTGGTAAAAAGCAAGTCAAAAACAAAACCAAGATTGGTAATAGATTTGCGTCACAAAAATAAATATCTCATTCAACCGGACTATCCTCCAACACTCATGAGCGACTGTATCGACAGCCTTAGTGGAGCTATTTTTAAAAGCGGTTTCGATCTCATAAAAAGCTTTTATTGTATGCTTTTAGCAGAATGGATAAAGGCTTTGACCGCATTTCAAACAGAAGATGGCGTGTTGAGCATAACGTGGCAACGATGGGATCAAAGATATCACCAATTGCACTTCAGCGATTAACAGATAAAGTTTATGGAGAGATAAAACTTAAAAGCTTGGTCAACAACTTCGACGATTTAGTAAATTACATAAAAGCAATGGCTAACAAAATATTAGATCAATTAGCAAGACACCACTTGAACGAATTAGAGAAATTCCATAACTTAACCATCGATAACAGATTAAAATTTAACCCTAAAAAGTGCTAATTTTTCGAAAGAGAATTGAAATTCTTAGGTTTTATTGTAGATTGTAGTGGCAAACGCATAGATCCTGAGAGAATCAACATGATGTTGTCACTTAAGCCACCGAAGACGATAAAACAAGTTAGAAGTTTGTGTGGGATAGTAAACTTTGTGCGAGAATTCTTCCCGATAAAAGACAAATTGAAACCATTGTATGATTAAGCCAAGAACAAGTCAACATTTAAGTGGACAGACATCGAACAAGAATGCTTCGAAAAAGTTTTGGAACTGTTATCGTCGCCTTACATATTAGAACATCCTTTAGATAATTGTGAAAAATTTATCCAAACAGATGCATGTGCATATGCAGTGAGCATTGCTTTGTGTCAAAGACACACCAATGTCAGAATTGGAATCATTAGTTTTTTTTATCATGCATTAACATCTAATGAGATAAAATGGTCAACCATCGAAAGAGAACTTTTTGGTTTTATAAATGCTACTAGAAAATTCAGAAAATACTTGATAAACCAACATTTCACTGTCTACACAGATTATATGCCATTGGAGGCATTAAATAAATTGAAAAACTCTTCAAATATGCGTCTCAATCGATGGGCAGCAGAATTGAGTGAATTCACATTCACAATAAAATACGTTAAAGGAATTGATAATTGCTTAGCCGACGCTATTTCAAGACTAAAATTATCAGTAGAGTTAGAAACAGAAAATAGCGAGACATGTGATAAAGTATCGTCAGAAGAACTCAGAAATATTTTGGATAGTGAAAAAAAATCATGTGATGAAGACATAGAAAGCTGCGAAACCAGTTGGGAAAACTTTCATGAAGTAATAACACAAATCTAAACGCATGTGCCAATCGTGGCAGACATCGATGAATACACCATTTATAGTGAACAACAGAGTGATGCGTACTGCAGCAAAATAATTGAGAAATTGTTATCAAATGAAAAAAGTAATAAAAATCTAAGAAAACTGTTCAGTTAAGACGAACGAAATCGTCTGTTTTACAAAAGAAAACATAAATCAAAAACTAATAATAATTTTCAGTTAGTAGTTCCGAAAAAGTTAGTGTTAAATGTGATGAAGTTTTATCACGACAGTTCTGGACATATGGGTTATGAGGGCTGCGAAAAACTAATTAATTCAAAATACTTTTGGAATTTTATGAGAAATGAAATACGAGCATACATTCAAACATGTGTCAGGTGTAAGCAATCAAAAGTGCGGACACAACCAGCATTTGGTTCCGGAAAAATATCTCCTTATTCATTGGAACCGTTTGATACCGTTAATCTTGATTGTTTCGTCCCGTGCTTAAAAACTAAGAACGGAAACGTGTATGTGGTGACTTTGACAGACAGATTAACACGTTTTACAATAGAAGAAGCGATTCTGAATCAAAAGACAAAAACCATAATAAAGTTTATTGAAGATATTGGTGTGCGTCATTCAATACCAAAAAATCTAATAACAGATCGTTACGCGAGTTTTATGGCTAAAGATTTTCAAGAATATTGTACACGAGTAGGCATTAGACACAAACCGACTGCTAGTAAGGCACCGGAAGCTGATGGACGTTGTGAGGCCTAGAATTATCGGATAATTCAAAAAATGCGGTTATTAACCACTGAAAATGACGCTGATTGGGATAAAATATTACCAATAGCGGTCCGTCACGTGAATAATTCTGTGAACGTAACAACAAAGTATACGCCATTTTTCCTTTTATATGGCTATACATCAATAAATACTTTCGAGAGGAAAATACAGTTAAGTGACATGACTTTAAGTGATTCAAACAACGATAGTAATTCAATGAATTTATTAGAGATAGCTCGCAAGGAAGCACAATTTAACATATTAACATAATTGAGTAATTTAATTTAAATCAGCAACTTAATAATTAGCATATTAAGCTGAACATATTTGGGCAGAAAGAAAAAACTTTAAGTGTGTTAAACCTAATTTTGTTAAAGGAGACCTTATATGGGTCATTGATAAGACTATTTTACCAGGTATTCATAAAAAATATCGTGCACCATACGATGGACCATTCATCATCTGTGACATCGTTAATGAAGTTACATATAAAGTTTTGTCAACAACGAAAGGACAACAACAGCTTCGTATGCGTACAATCAATTGTAAATTAAATATGCATTATTTTGGCAAATATTCAAGAAAAGCGGCACATCTCAAAAACAAAATCTTATCTGGAAACAAAATTACGGTCGAAGAACAAAACATTAGTAAAAATTTATTTGAGGTTAAAGATTACATACGTTGGAAATTGAATGAAAAACTATCGGATGTAAAAGAAAAAGAAATGCCACAGTTGCTACTCGAAAATGAAGAAAATTTAATAGAGAAAGAGCTCAAAGAATTAAATAGTGAGGAGAAAAATAAAACACTTAAAAAAAGAAGGCAACTAATAGTAAGAGAAATTTTAAAGTATCAGACAAAGCAGTCAATAAGAAAATAGAAAGAGTTTTATGTAAAAATAGAAAAGAAATTACAAAAAAGATATATTCGGTGCGACTTATTAAACCGAACCCTAAATATTTTCATTAGTTTTATTTTTACAAAATCATAAATCATTGTCTAAAAACATCTCATAACAAATTATTTCATAATCAAAAGTTTTAATGATTTTTTTATTCTATTTTAAATAGAATTTTAGTTTTGTAAAATATACTTAATTCTTAAATTCAATTTAAACATACATTTAGTCACAACACATTAATTTTTATTGCCAAAAGAAATTTATTAGTCTGAACGCTCGTTGCGTAACGCCTATTTACATAACATATAACACTTTCAATGTCATTAGTCCGGAGAAATCCGGTTTACAATAGTTTTCATACACAACACAGTTTCATATATCATAATATTTAAATTATAGTGTGCATAAAAGAGTGGATAAAAAACTCGATAAACAGAGCGGACACAACGCTCGATTAGCATAGCGGACACAACGCTATTATAAGCAGATAAAATGCTGATTTTTTAGTGCAAAATACTGGCCATGTTTTGTAATTAAAAACCCGATGAGCGTATACAACGCTCAACCCTTCTTTAAGAGCGGATACAACGCTCAAACACACACTTTATTGTAATAATCATAATTTCATAACCATAACTAAACAATAGTCAATAATCGAGTAATAGGCGGAACGTAGACAGCAAAGCATGTAATAAATTTCATCTTTAAGAATCACATGTCAAACACATATATTTAAATCATATATTTTATGTACAACACTTATAAAATTTAATTTTTTAATAGTACAAACAGTCTTAGTATTTTTATAATTTTTATTTCGCGTCTAAAATGCAATTAAAAGTTAGACCGAAACGTTTAGTCGTGAGAAAGACTTAAGAATCGAAGAATGCAGTCTTCAGCGCTGGCGCTAAAGAGGCATATAAAGCCAGAACTTGTGAAAAGTTCTTCATTTACATTTCATCTACATAGTGGACGACTTAAATTTCGAAATTTTAATCACTATTTACCATTTAATTATCATTATAATATACATAGTATGGCAGCGGCAATGCTTGAAAACGCTATGCGTAAAACTATACGACGCGTGCGTAATGCGTACGAAGATGTTAGCGCGGAAAAGTTAATCAGACGACTAGTAATTACAACTTTAGTGTTACAAGTGAGTCAGAAAGCGATATTCAAATTGTTGATTCACGTGTGTCACGAGTTAATAATCGCATCGGCAAAAACTGGGTGTCTCAGCTGAAGTGCTTCAATACATTTAAAATGTTGGGAACCAGATCACGATCAGCGGCGTCTTTAACGCCACGTGTGAGCAGTGTTATCACCAAAACAGTGAGTTTTTAAGACGTGATATGGCATTGGCATCACACATACAATAATGCAAAAGAGCCGACAGCTATGAAGAACACATATTATGTTAAGAAACCTGAAAATACTATATTTGATTCAGACAGAAGTCACACTTACTATCAAATCATCCGAAGCTCGAAAATAATGCAATTCAGTATTGAATTTGCGACACTGATGTCAGCCAACTGTGGCAACGCGCGAGCCAGAGGTATGGCTAAATTCACAGAATTGGGTTTTATGATCCGTAAGCAAATAATGGAGAGAAAACTCGGCGATAGAACCAGTACAGCGATTAACGATTTGATGAAATAACACCGCTCTGTTACGACGTTAACGTAGCCGATGTATTGAGTTTGTGTCCGATCACAACTCAACAGCAATTTCGTGCACACAATTGTTTAAGAGCGATTCTTCAGACGTATAAACTCGACATTCAGCGATACCTTAAAGAGAGCGAATCATATTTATTACGTAACAATGCCACGAATATTAAAGGTACAATCTTTTATACTTTTGGGAAACAAATAATGTGCGCAATGCTTTATTGTGTTATCGGTGGCCGCAAGCGTGGATTTATCATCCATAACTACTAATATCAAGTGCTGCGCTCACTTGATTTGGGTTTGTTTATTTCGTGCGGAATCGATTACCGCAGACTCGGATTAGCGACACAATTCGATAACACGAAGGAAATATACGAATTGACACCAAATGGCGATCGAATTATTAGAGAGTTGATATTTATATCAACTTTTGAGAAAATTACGTTTAATAATATTGATATATTCGTTAAGAAAACTATGGGACTAATACTTAATTGCATAATAAAGCGTACCGAAAATATATTCCACGAGACTCGAGCTCTATTATGATATAGATTTGACGAAAATGGAGCGTATGTTTAACGCGATTATGCATAAACTAACATGTGATGAGGTTATACATGAAATGGTAATGAAATTGTTATTATCAGCGATGACAGCGTTCACTCGTAATCAAGATTTGAGAGCATTAAATTTAATATGGCAGCAATGAGAGGGATAACAGCGCTTATAATACGTGAAAACGTAGACAGAGAAATGAAACGTTTTGATTTTGCCCGATTTTCAGTAATTGATTTTGAAACGAAAGCGTGTTACTACTCTTGCATTGGCGATTACATCGAATACTTCAAAAGCGTGGCTTTTGATCGTATGGACGCGAGACGCCAATTGGACGAGTTTAGGCTTAAATCAGTAGACGATTACATAAAGCCAATCATTGCCAAAATTATGAAAAGCAAAGATAAAGATATTAAAGCAATGATTAAAATGAATAAATGCGTAACAGAGTAGATTGTCTTCGAACGAAAAGTGACAGTCGGACACAACGAGATAACATGCATTAATGCACTTTTCGAAGTTGGATTGTTTTCACGAGAGATATCATGTAATGATTTAGATGGCGTTTATAAACTAATCGTTATTGAAATGAGATCACCGCCAGAATCACCATTAGTTTGCGACAGACTGACAACAGTCATCAATTGTGTGGACACAAAAGTCCAAAATAATACAACCGGAAGAGATAACGTATATGCGTGGGAATGTCAGTCAAGAACTCATGACATCGGAACAATATTATAGTTTCCTGGAGGGAACTAATAGCGAAAGCGAAGCCGAAAAAGAATAAAACATAAATTTTAGTGCGCTTACATATTTATTAATTACAACATGAAGTTTTTACGATTAGCCGTACAATTTAAACGAATGAAATTTTTAATAACGAATCGATTACTGTTTTTTCAATATATGTGAAAAATTATTCGATATTCGAATAATTTTTAACATGGCGGGAGAAGTGTTACACGCCAACTCGACCCATACGCTAAACTGCTCCAAAACATAAACATTTAATGATTTTTCACTTGTTATCCATAATTATTAATAGGTTACATCGGTTTTCTTTATGGTTTTTCCCAAACATTAGTTCAAAGTAAGCGCACATCACATCAACTATTTAACATATCAACTATTCGTTTCTATTATTTATTACTCATTTTTCTTATATAAAATTTATCTAAAGTTTAAAACTTTAATGTTTTTGAAAGCTAACTTCGTTAGATATTTTGTATTTTCAAATCAGTCGTAACTTACAACTCAAACTGTGCAGTTGTGTTCACAGCGATAAAAGCTGTTTCTGTATTTTGTTTAATAAATTTATTTAAAACGCGACGTCAATGATATCAGCTAAGCCAGTTGGTTTAAAGATATGATAATAATTAATTTGTTATAATCAGTTAGATTCTACTTAAATGTATGTTTAAAGCTTATTTTTTAAAAAATTTGCTTATGGGTTAAACTTTCTTTTAAACTTGGCAGCTAAATTTTCAAAATTAATTAAAAGTGTTTAAAATAATAATTTAAACTTAAATTTGCAATATTAATAAAATAAATAACAAAAACTAAATTATTATGCATATTTCGAAATAAAAACTAAATTATATTAAGAAGCATGATTATCATCAAGATACTCTACAAAATAAGTTTCTGTTTCTGATCAATTTGTAAAAAACTGTACTTCAAATTAAATATTTGTTACCACTTGTCATGAACGAAATTCACTTACACTATACTGAACAGAAAACAATGAGATTTTATGATTTTTAAGTCTTTTAAAATGCAATTAGGTTATAGTTTGTACGGATTATTTATTAGCAATTGTCAATTGATTGTTAAGTGGAGTTCTGCTTAGCGTTACCATGTAAGTTATTCTAAATCAATTTATCATCGACAACTACGTTCTCATTAATTTAATTATGGCAAAGGCAATTTATTAATTATGGCATATTGAAAATTTGCCGTTGTGTTATCGGTTTGTCCGTTTGACGTTCCCAACCCCTCAATTTTCAATGATTCCATCCTATTTCCGAATCCAAAGTTTGCTCAAATAACAAACTGTTTAATAAACATCATGCCATATATGTATTCAAACATTATGTATTTCATTCTTGATTTTTACCTGTCATGTAAAGGTATTATATGTGTATATATACCTTAAAATAAAGAACTATTACATTCTAAACAGTAGTCTATTTCAACTTCTGTTATTAGGTACTTTTTAAAATAGTATTCTTACAATGTTTTCAAATACGTTTTATTTAAATGAAACATAAGAGTTCATGTTGTAACTCACTAAAATACAACTTTAGAAAGTTTATAACTTAAGACCATTACTTTACAAACTTTAATTACCTTATGATTTACCTAATAATTATGTCAATCAATGTTACATACTTAAGTAGTATTCAAAACTACAGTATTATTGGGTTGGTTGAACAACTTTTGAACTTTATTTTCATTTACATTTCTATTCAAAAACTATATTTACAAATTATTTAAATATTAATTATAGCTTATATATTTAATTTACTCAGTTCCTATCCAAATAAAAATATGAAAATCTTGAAACTCATATCATTTTGTTAGTATAATATAAAATTACAGTTTAAACAATAAGTCATTGGTTAAATAATAAATAATTTATTAAAATACAAATCTTTTTTTATAGTTTTGCAGTTTTGCGCAACTTTGTGACATGAAATAAAAGTTTTAATGCAAACGGATAAGACTAAAATAATAATCTATTTCTTAAAGTTTTTAAAATTTTAAACAGTATGCTTAGAAAATATTTCTTAAATAGAAAAGTATAAACCCTTTTAAATTTTAAGACCCAGAACATTCGGAGAAAAGACAGACTGAAGGGCAAATCGACTTTTTATAATCCATATGCTCGCCTTTTTTTAAAAAAAGTGAGCTAAAAGTAAATTCAAATTACTATTTCTATTTCAATTTTATGTTATATTACTTACAAAATTTGTCAACTTGTCATACATTTGAGCTTAGTAAGCAATCAACTCAACAAGTTTGATGATGTATGGATAGTTATCAATTTGTTTACTTTTTGATGCTAATGTGAGCTCGTGTGCATAAGAAAACTGTTGGGTTTGACGAGTGCAGCGGAGTTTTGAACATTATTAAAATACGAAAATTTCAGATTTATAAAACTCTGTCATCTAATTATTCTCAAGTAAGAATTTTTATTAAACAAAATCGGAGACAGTATCAGCACATTTAAAATAATGTCTGATAAAACTTTATACAACTTAATACATTTAGTGTTATTGATATTTTATTAAATATATTGTTACAAATACAAGTCAATGTTCAATTGTGGTAACTATTAAAAACTATTTAGCTCTTTATGGTTACCAACAGTTTATACTTCTTTTGGATTACTTGTAACGGTATAAATAAAAGATCTTTTTAATTATAATTTTTTAATTTTGCTTTTAGCAAATCATAAATCGTTTTATCTTTTTTTAAAACGTTTGTTACTAACTTTTAAAAAAAATAATTATCGTACAATTCAAAGCTTCTTTTAAGGTACAACTAACTGAACGCAAAATCCTGGTTTTTTTGTGATAGATCTTTTTTCTTAGGGTCTCCTAATAAAGTTTTAAAATAATTGAATAGATGGCTAATAATTTTGTTTTCAAGTGTACATGCATTCGAAAATAATTTAAAGTATAAATTATAAAAATAACTTTACTATTAAACAATAAATAAATTATACTAATTTTTTCAATTGAGTATAACTTTCGTCACAAAATATTATTATCATTTTTAATCCGAAGATCTAATGTAGTCTTTAATCAAACAATCCCAAAAATATTCTAACTTCTTCAAGTTGGTCGCATAGCTTTTTTGACTTGTCCATAAGTTAAATTTTAAAGTTTTTTTGAAATAAAGTAACAAAAAGACAATTCAAAGTTTTTAATTATTTATAATTTAAGACAATACCTTTCTTAATTTACCATTGAATTTTACAATATACATCTAATAGTGACTCAAAAAATAATACCAAAACTTTTTTGGAGTTTTTACATGTTATTATAAACAAAAGTGGTTTATTAAAAACTGACAAAAACATTAAAGTAACATATTAACAAATGTTTGCAACATATTTCAGTCCATAAATAACCTCTGTTTGAGATTATTCAACAAAAAGACTATGATATAGAAAGTTAATTCTTAAGTATATAAAGTAAATTAGATACTTTAAAAATTATCTAATAGCTTAAATTCTATAGGATTATGCAATTAAACGCGATAAATTAAGATTAAGACGAGTATAAACTGATATTTTGATAATAAAGTGAATATAAGTTCAATCGTTGTTTTTAAAAATTTTTATTTATTCTATTACCAAACTGTAAGTGAAAAAAAATATAATTAATTGATGGAAAGCAATGAATAATGAGAAACTTAATAACCATAGGATTATTTTTAATGAAAACTTAATTAGTTTGCAATGTAGGTCAAAACTTTGCATTCGTCTATTTAATTTCAGTCTGATAGTCATAAATTATCAAATAGTTAATTTATTTTAATCGGTTAATTTAGCAATAAAAACTTTAATTGTTATTTCTTAATGTTTTTTGAAATCGGGCTCGGGCCGGGTTGGGTTTCAACCTATCGGTCTTAGTAAGAATTTAATATACTTGAAAATGAATTGAAAAAATAAGCTAAAAAATAAAATCTAAAATAATTTGGCAGAGTTGTAAATTATAAACCTGTTATCATTTTAATATAACTTAAAATTAGTGTTTTCTTATTTAAAAAAAGAAAAAAGATTGCAATTTAAAAAAGTTATTTAAAGAACAATTATTATGATAAAGATTATGGTAGAAATACGGAGTAAAATAAACTAATTTAAACTCACATAAATTTATGACTCGTGAGATAAATAACATATAGTCAAAATACACTATATATCATGAAAAATTTTTGCTTTTGATCAATTATTTACTTCTTTGTTTCATAAATATGATCCAATTAAGGTTTATAAAAATTATTCCAAACTATGAAATACAAGAGAGTATAATCAAGAATTAAAATTTGATTTTTTATTTTCTGTTATAATTTAAACAATATGTTAATAACAGATGAAATTAAAACAAATAACTTTGCTCTCGATTATAATTGGCTCATTTAATTATATGTTTTGACATTTTTGCCGAGTTTCTCCTATTTTGAGCAGATTGTGCGACATTTTGAGATTAAAAATCATTGTTTTTAATGCAAATAGCGGCATATGCCACTTATGTTTTTAATCAAAATTTTGCCATTTTATCTGAGTTTTGCCTATTTCGATCAGTTTTTCGATGGTTCTATTATACCATTTAAAGTCTATATATCATTATTTTTATAAGAAAAACCTCACAAAGTCAGTAAAGCCAAAAGTTGCACAATTTTACTAGTTTTTCCGTAATATTTAGGCTGTAAATCATTATTGTTATTGGAAAAACCACCTTATGCCATTCAAAGTTTAATTTTATTTTGATCATTTTTGCCTAGATTTGTATATTTTCTCTAGTTTTGACACTTTATTTTGTTCAATTTGTTCTTGGTGAGAATAATAAATAGGTCAAAGTCACTTTATTAACATAGGAAATTAGTAATTGACTTTTATTATGAAAATAGCTAAATTAATTAATAGGCATAAGAAAAAGGTGCATATCCAATTATCAAAGTGAGAATTTGGCAAATTCTCTTTATTAAATTGAGGATAAAAATCCTTTTATTAGCATTAGAATTAGATCAATATCCCTTTATTTACAAAAGAAAGCTTGTGAAATCTTTTTATAAGATTAAAGAACAAA
>JAQIXJ010003135.1:0-13592 GCA_034700185.1 Phthiracarus laevigatus
AATGTACTGTAGAAACTGTTATCGATTTTCTAATAGCGCTATACTTGGTATTGTTAATATCGGAGACACTAAATTCACGAGGTATTGCGCTCTACAAAAGTATACGGAAAGGAATTTAATGTGGAATGGTATCATTGCTATTTGAGTATTGAAGTATTGCTGCTATACTCCTCTCCCACTATCTCTATGTTGGACTTAAGAATTAGAAGTAAATATGTTTTTTCTATGAGCTCATGAAATGATAACGAAATGCCCTTTCATTCTTTCGCTCACTATTTTGGCGCATCTTTTTAGCTTTAACGCCTTCTTGTTAGTGGTTCTCTTTCTATCATTAGGCATATTAAATGAAGTAATACTTATCAGGAAAAGCATATTCATAAAGAGCGCAATCATTGGCACTATGATTAAAAACATTTCATTTAAACCATATAACTAGCAAAAACTGTTAGATCTTTATTTTCAGCTCAACTGTAATTGTGATTTATAGACGTAAGAGGTTAGTCATCGAGACTTTATTTTTCGCTGCAGCGTATATCTAAAATAATACAATTGAAAGTGGTGTTCGTTACAATCTTGCAAAAATTTGTTCGCAACAACAGCCACTTCAACTTACGACTACTTCAAACGCAATTTTGGGTCAATAAAATTGTCGAGAAATCTCGAAGGGATGCACATAAGTAATCACTGGACAGCGAAAGCGCATCGATCTTGTATTGAACCGTAAACGACATTCGCATCGAACGATTCTAAAGTGCATTTCTAATTGAACTGATAAATTGGTCGCTGAAAGATTTGAAGCGCCATTTACTCCATACAGTTATTTTCCCGTTTTTTCCATTGTATATTGTTTTTCGAGCGAAACTAAACAATACTGACGAAACGTTTCTAATAGGTTACAAATAAATATATTCCTTTCCCTTTTGATAATAGATAACAAAGAATAATTATCGTTTGAATAAAGCTATTTAGTTTTTGTGAGCATCATATTAAGGTTTTAATCATCACGAACTCGATTATAAATTATCTTAAAAACGAATTAATTTTGATAAAAACGCTGTTATGATTTAGATGATATAATTATAAGCATAAATGAATATAATAATTCTAATGCGAAATTCTATTATAAATGTAATTATGATTTTGACTTTCGCTGTCATAAATCATTAAATGGCAAATTAAACCACTTTAAAGAGAATGGCAGATACACTGTCATCAACACATTTACGCATTAATTACTGACACGCGTATGAATAGCTAAGAAGGAACTACGGAACAGTAGTTCACTGAATAAATATAATTTTTGCACATGTATTTTAAACGTACATAGCAATACAATGTGTTATCTAAATCTATGTGATATAATAAAAGCAGAACCTGGAATCTAAATTTGGATGCTGTGTTCACTTGCTTCGTTGTTACGAATACGGTTTATAATGATTACAATTCGGGAGAACACCCTCGCTATACCATTAAAAAAACTTCTCTCTCGCAAAATCGATACTATCATTGAATAGTCTATTGTAATATATAATACTTTATGTTAATTAATGGATGATGATTATTATAATTACGATTATTGATGACATATAAGCAGAATTAAACAGCGCATTAAATTATGATGAGATGAAATTAGATTTGTCATTATGCGAATGTAAAGTTATTGCAAACTTATGTAAATGTCTTTGTCGTCATTATGCAAAGAGAAAAAATATTGTACGCATTAGAATTGCAAAATGCGATTGTAAACTCAAAATTCAGTTTTACTAAACAAATTTTTTTTATTGGAAAATATGAGCTCAATATTTTGCGGCGTATGTCTGCGGTATATTGTTTAATAAAGAAAATCTTATTTTTGCAAACTCCAGCATTAAGTTACTCGGATAGTTAACGTTTACGGTTAACAAGATCGATGATTTCGTAATAATACTCCGAACATATACTGTAATATAATGGTTACCGACACAACACTTTAACTGCTTCACAAACCGCTTTACCCTCGTTTGCCATCAAAAAATCGTATTAGAAAAGAAACAAAACAGATTTATACTCGATGGCCATTCATTTGTTTTCATCAGTGTTTGGGTCTCACATGATGGTCAAAATCGCTAAAACTAGTATAAAGTAGATGTTTGACGCCAACGTATGCGCCAGAAACGGAGCTGAAAATGAAGATTGAAGAATTCGCAAAACTTTACAAGCAAATTGTTAGCTATTAGAAAAAATAAAACATTTAAATTGAAATTTTAAAAATTAATCAAAATCATTTTTCTTTTTGTAATGGAACAATAATGAACAAGAAACCCAATTCAGGATTAGAAGAATGAGTAAGAAATACTACGCTTATTCTAAAGATCTACTGATATCATTTTCACTAAAAGTATTAATATACCACCACTTTTTAAACTTTAACTACGGTTAAACCGAAATGACATAAACTTTAATTAAAATAATCGCAAAAAATACTCTGACGAGTATAAAAGGCATTTTTAATTGGTATAGCTTTAGGCAATCGATTATTTGAAACTATAATAACGTTTGAACCATTAAAATAAGCTTTCGAAAACATACATTAATTAATTTAATTTTATTGGAATTATCAAAAAACCTTTAATTTAAATATCTATTTAATAAAATGCATGAGTAAAATATAATAACCTTGTATAAAGTATTTTAAATTGATTTACTGTACTGTATAAAAACAGAGAACAATTGTTTGCCAGTAGGTTTGCCATTAATTAAAATCGTTTTCATATGATTTAACATTTTAACACTTTATATAACGATGATGAGTGCATGAGGTGAGGCACACAACGCCAAAACGCGTTTCCCAAACACTAATCAACGCTAATTAAGTTATTAAACGGAGGTTGTCTTGTATTGTCAAACTCTCATTTCTTGAACCAACGAATGCCTATGCTGTTGAGTGTGCTGCGCTGGTGCAGTGCCACCAACGCTAGTATTGATCATATTCTGTTCGCTTAGCTTTGGAGTGCGATTTGGATTGCATTGGATTGTTAGCGCACTGTTTGCCATTGACACATGACCCGATCTGTTAGACACATGGCACGACACTGGCGACGATGATTGCTGCTGCTGTTGTTGACTAATGATCACCGCACTGTGCGAGTGTTTTTGCGAGCCCACCGTTGCTAATCCGTGCACATAATCACCGCTAATATCATTCACGGTTGATTGTGTCCGTTCACTATTATAGTCACCGTGATGTCTAAGTGGGGAATGAGAACTGGGATTCTTAGTCATGCTTAACTCATCAATCTTTTGTACCTCAAAATTTATAAGAAAAAGAAACAAACGTATTCAATATATGAATATATATTTTGCGTCATATTATTTTAGGGAATAGTATGCTAGAAATAATGATCGAAGCATTTTCTCTGCAAAAAAATACCTGATAATTCTTTCGCACGAGTTTCGCCTCTAATCGATTCTTGTCTCGTTGGTAAAAGACGCCAGCGAACACTAGTACGTTGAGAATTAATAACGAGCATCCGATAGCTATGGTAACACTAAGTGCAGTGGAATAACTTCCAGACTGCACGATCATAGAAACCGACGCATTGCTGGCAAAGCTTCCATTATAATTTCGCGATCCGGAGTCTAAGGCACTTTGTTGATGAGTTTTATCTACGATTACGGATGCGGTGCTCGTCGTCGACAGCGAATGGATATTTGTTGCGTTAGCGCCGCTGTTCGTTGACCGCTGATATTGGCCGACTGTCGCATCAATATTCACATCATTACTCGATTGCGTCGTGAAGTAATGTGTTAGTGGTATGGGTCCAGTCAATGCTATATCGCGAACCACGCCGTCATAACTTTGTGGATCGTCGTGAGCCTTATAATCATAGCAATATAGACAATATCTTAAGTAACTTATATTTCGTATGTTCATAACTTTCAAGTGTAATCGTATCTCAAGCGTAATGATGCTCTATCTTACCTCTAATAAATGATGCTCTTCGGCTGATGATGGTCCAGGAGTGTGCAATTGTGGCAAAAGATTAAGCCAATAAGAAAGTCTATGAGCGTGATAGTGATCACGGGTTTTCGGTTTTAAAGCTGATCAGAATATATTAATATAAAATAAAATGTATACGCTTTGCAAAAAAATAGAAATTCTTTACTTAATGTCAAATATTGTTGCTGTATATCGTCGTACTGCGGCCAAACTATTTTGTCTTTTGCTTTATTATTTTTATCGTCGACACTCGATATTACGTTTGGATCTCTATATTAAATTTGTTAGACTTATCAGTACTCACAAAAAAAATCGAAATACGCTTATAAAACTCGGTTAAACACACCCAGATTTAGCGAAGTTAGTCCAAAACGTGATAACTGACTCGGAAAGAGCGGTCTCACTTCTGGTATAGTTCTTCGTGAACCACGACAACTGATAACCATTAACAAGTGGTGCGCCAAATATATAGGCCAACTCTTGGCCATGAATACAACCGGAACGGGAATTGAATTCTCCTTCTTCGGTTTGATAGGCAAAGTTATAGAAATAGGTTTTACGTTTGAGCTTGGCATGCATTAGACCGGCACGTATGATCGGTGCCACTATAAGAGCGTCGCCGAACGATTCGGCAATCGAATCAAAAGTGCTGATTGGATGAAAAACCGGTCGCGTCCAGTCTGTGTATTCATTCACTATGGTTAGAAATATTTCCTATACAATGGGATGAGAAGAAGCGAAAATAAGAAAGAATGCAATCGAATAAATACAAATAAAGGATAAAGAGAGGAGAGAGAGTAAAGTGAGAGGAAAATCAAGTTTTGATGCGTGTTTCAATTGTAGGCACAATAGTAATATTCATTTCATTTTTACTTGTAAGTGGTAGGAAAATAAATTTCTGACAAGCGTTCGCAATAATCTATCTCTGCGCGATGGATCGATACCGTGGCGCTCATCGAGCAAAGTAAATTGATTATACGATTCTATTTTCGTAACGCCGAACAGTAGATCGTAGTTTCCATAATACGAGTGCATGTCAGACATGAGCAGTGCCGGATCGCTGGGAATTACGATGCCATCGATTACTGGTCCAAACGCTGTTAAGTGCGTCGGAACCTTAAAGTCCACCGAAACGATCTCTTCCACAGTTCTCTGGCGCAAACAGTCCACCATAACCGTATTCTTGTCGGGTTCGGACGGACACCGTAGCGCTTTAGCTAAATTTCGGGCGTGAATCACGGCGTCAGACGCTATCGCCCACGGAGACAGTGCTGAACCACTTTGCATAATTGCGCGATGAAATAATCCTGGAAACGTAAACCAAAATCCATTATTATTTTCGTACGCCGCAGATATATACTCCTACACACTTCGATTCAATAATACCTTTAGCCATTGGGGAGAGCATTAAAAAGTTGACGCACGCGGCTCCGTGTCCGTGACCCATAATCGTGACATTGGTTTCGTCGCCACCGAACTCTTTAATATTCTCCTGTATCCAGTGGAGTGCGGCCACCTGATCCATTAAGCCAAAGTTGCCTCTGGCGGTGCCGTCGAGCGACGGAAAAAATCCTTTTTGAATAATAGATAAGTGTTTGCGCGGTTACGTGCATGCAATCAAATATTTATTTATTTATTTCGGTTTTGTGTGTGTGTGTTTTGTAGGAATCTTTACGCAATTTGTGTGCGCATTATTGTTGACATAAACATTCATTTTAAACTAACCGTAATGGGGCAATAAAATTCTATTATTAACGTTAATATAAATTCTCATTTTTCTATTTTCTTTTTTGTTTCGAAAAATGCCGGAGTTTTGTGGATTTATTTTGAGCACTAAAAATAATATTGATTTTGGAAAAGTTGTCATTATATTTGTTGACGCGAAACATAACAAAGTTATATACAGCTTTCCTATATAAAATTTATATATTTAATTCCTTATCACAAATTAACATAGTTTGGGGATCAGGTTTATTAGAGTTATCAGCGCAGCTTAATTTATATGGAAAGCAATCATTTGAATAAATATTATTACGAGACAAATATTATACGGCTATTTAATTATATAGACTTCCCTTTTTATAGATATTGCAATATATAAAGTTTATAATTAATTTTTTTTAAACCTAAAGTAATGAAACTATAAATCTGGAAAGAATTATATAAATGATGATAAACTATTAAAATGTCTAATACATTATCTAGATTGCCAAAAACTTTAATTTAAAATTATAGAATAATTCTGATTTTACTAAAAAAAATTTTAAAAAATTCTACACAATATACTTCGAAATTTTAATATCCGTTCGGATTCATAAACATTTTCATATACGAAAGCGGTCACTGTTAATAAAATGTAATATTCTTACGTCGCAAACTGTACTGGAAATGACTTTAAGTAATGGTGATATTCATTAAATGCAGTCTTACCCAAAACACCAATCCTGTAATTGATTGTGACAACCACGAAATTGGCATAACTAGCCACAACTGATCCATCATACGAAGAACCTGAGTTCCACTCGTATGACTCTCCGTGAACGAACATAAGAACTGGCAGACGAATCGGTTCTCTTCCAACTATACAAAAATAAGCAAAAAATAAATATATATATATATGTTTAACCTCTTTTCTCGTTCACTTAAATCATAATTAGCATTTATTACATTAGGGTTTAAGTTTTTATTACCGCACGTATTCACTTTATAAAACAAACTTGTAATAAAAAATGTTTTGTAACGCGTGCTTATGCCCTTATTTTATGCGTTCTTTTATTTTTACTCTTGTCGTGGAAACGAAATAAAAAGCGTGCCAGAAAAAAGTTTTACTTTTATGAAAAGTATTTGATAGATTGCTACTGAAAATAATAGCTTAGCAGATAAAAAGCGAATACTGGACAGCAGTTCCATAAAAATTTTCATCTAGTATTACAACCGAGCCGTTAATGTGCGGAAAGAGCTGCATCAGAACTAGTCTATAAAATATGATAAGGGAATAGAGGAGGCAAGAAAAAAATTGGCAATGAGAATAAATACTGAAAGTGTAGAAATAAAGTGATGATGCACTATCGCCGAGCGAATGCCTGAAGGCACTCAATTTTCTATTACAACACTGCTAGCTATCACTGTTTCGCGAGAGAGCAAACAAAATAAGAGCTACAGTAAAAGCGATCAATATATGTATTACACATTAGCCCCAAATAACCTTCTGGCTCTTATGTTTGGTCTTATCTGAATCACAAAAAAGAAAGCATAGAAGAAGATATATAATATTATACGTGTACAGTATAGAAAGCAAGGTAGAAACTATTGTTGAACAGCTGAGGTAATCTTTTCGCACCATATTTTTTTCTGGTTGAATTTTATTTGCCTCAATAAAATATCTATATATATATAAATAAAAATATTAAAAAAATTATATTCGCGCAGTTTATATGGCAATTGAATTTTACTTGCAGCCATAATTTATTATTATTACAGTCACGATTATTGAAATGAGCGACAAAACAGTTTCGCGGGGGGCATATGGAACATCTCTTAGCGAACGAAAATGTGATGCATGAGAGCGTATTTTTCCAGCACATAAAAAAGCGATTCTTACTCTATGAAATTCTATCTGGAAGTTAACCGTATTGCAACCTAATGCACTGCGAGCTCAAGCTAACGGTTATCTTTGCTCTCTCTCTCTCTCTCTCCCTCTCCCTCTCTCTCTCTCTCTCTCTCTCTCTCTCTCGCTCTTATCCATAAGAAATAGAATCGAGAGAGGTTGCTTAATCCCAATGGGATTTTGGCTCTCCAATCAATCGAAACTCAACTCGAAGTTTTTTACATTTTTATTTTCCTTTTCACTCACGAATATCAGTTGTCACGTGATTAGACAATAAAATGAGAATATAAAAACGGAATGCTTCAGTAATATAGTTATAAAAAGGGAATTTCTATTACATTCTTATTCTTGTTTTCAATTTTTATTTTCCGAGAACTCATGTTTGATACCCAACTGCCAATATAACTGACACCGCAACATATTGAGATCTAAATAACGCTTTTTGAGCATCATATTTGCGCGATACTTGAGATTTTTATTCACTCAACGGTGATTCCACTTTAAACTCGATTTAAATTTAATTTTTAAAAAGAAAATAAATTGTTATGTGTTTGTGTTTACGGCAATTTTCATAATTATAGTCATGGATTATATGACTCGTAACAAATATATTTCATAGCTCATTAAAAATCTCTGATAAAAAAATTATTGTTCTTTTGGGCGAAATAAACTTTGCCGCTAAATAAATATCTGAAATTTCGCGAATTTTATTCAATTACACGGTTTATCGTTATTTATATCCGGTTAGGATTTTATTTCGGTCCATTATTTTCGATTTAATGCACTGCAAACGTATGTTAACATTACACTTACCAACTGCTGGCGCGTAAATATTGAGATAAAGACAATCCTCGCTCTGATTTTGCAATGTTGGCAATAATCGCTTTAATATATTAAGCCTGCCCATAGTCATTGACTTTAATGCCTCGGTTTCGTTGCTCAAATCCATCACCTTTTGCGGGCAAACGTGACCGTAAATGTGCGCACTTCTCGTTCCCGACCAAATTGCTGGCGTCACGGGTGGCATAAAGCGGAGCTTACCGATTGGTGGAGATGCGTATGGTATACCTTATTAATTAAATACAGAATATAATGATTTTACATAACGTTAACGAGTTATTTTAAAGGATTGTTTAACAATTTTACTATTTTATCATTTAAGCGAATAAAAATCTAATGTGGAGCACACTAAGTTTTCTGAGTTAATGAATTAATTAAAAATTAAATCCCGAGATTTAGGAATAATTCCGTTAAGTTTAAGCCTAAAAATTTGAATTTATTTTTGCTTAAATTCTGAAATTCTAAATGTTCTTTCCATAATTGAAAGAAAAATTATAAGAATATTGATTTCACGTTTGTTTATGGCAGAATAGATTGATGCCAGAAACCAGCCCTGCCTGATATGAAATTAAGTAATATTTAATCAAAGTGATCATTTAGATGAAAAAATAAGATTTTCATTCTTATAAATTATAAGCCTTATTTTTCAACGTTTTTGAACCAACAGACGAAACTCCACAAAACAAGTATTCTTTTTCAAAATCTTATCCTTAAATGTTTAGCCAAAAACAATTCGCGTAAAATCCACGAGCTTTTGGAATACACTTGAAGGGTAATCTATAATTGTAAGCCTAACACGCCGCACATCCGAGATGGCTCTTGAACTTTAGCATTCGGTTCCAGTACAATGGTTTTGATCCGAAAACTTTAACTAAGAATCGTTCGATCGGTGCATTAAGCCTAACTCGTAAGCTTAACTTTAGCTTTTAAAACCACATTAGTTATAAAGCATTACAGTTACCTAAAAATACTTCTACTGGTTGCAAGTTTTTACTTGGAAGCGTCACAATAAAACCTCGTAGACCTCCATATTTTGTGCGCACTACTCTTGAACTTATTCGTTTTTCCGGCGTCGTATTTGCAAATATTGTTATCGCTGCGGCAAACAATACCAGTAGAATGCATGAGACACTGCTATCGATTCGATTCAATTTGATCGCGAATTTGCCCATTTTGTTGAACTATAGCGATCAAACTATTAACGTTGTATTTTTTTGCCGCTTCACTATTCATACGAACGTATCTATTTATTTAGCGTTTTAAGTTGATTTCAATTATCCCGTACATTCTTGTATAGTACGATCGTTTTCCGTTAGGCTCGAAAAATCGCCGCATTTGTATCCGAGTGTACATCAAAAAAAAAACACTTGATGTGTGATTTTACATATGAAATTGACATTCAGTTAACAATCATTACCAACAGCAGTCGAGGCCATTAATAAAAGCACTTTTCTATGAAACACTACGCTATGTTTCTGTAAACTGTGTGCTCAGCGAAGGATTGCATTCACTATTTATAGTCACTTTCTGTTTATTTCGTCATCACATCCTTAAACTTACTAACCCATCAAACGCATGCTTTGTTCGGAATACTCTTTCTCATCTCACATCCATTTTTTACAATTTTACTTTGAAAAATCATTAATACTGAGTAAATAGCGATGAGCATCGGTCAAAAGGTATAGAAATACAACCATTCTTTTAGCACAAACTTTTGGCTTTATTTTATATTAATTTTTAATAAACTCGTGCTCAATAAAAAGTTTACAAAGAATTCAGTAAATGGTTAGGTGTGGTTAAAATTATGGAAATAAGAAAGAATAAAACAATTTTCTCATAAACTCACGAAAGAAATTCTGCTAAACGCCTCATTTAACAATACAATACAAAGCAACTAACTATTTTATACGGAGAAATAACCTGATAACTAGTTTACTAGTTAAAATATTCAAACTTGACACAACATTTTTATCCAATTTTTCGGCCGAATTCATATAATAAACATTTTAATTAAATAAAAAATTGTTAATTAACAATTTTAGAAAGTAAGTTTGTTGTTTTCAAAAATGCTTGTAGTTTAAAGTTCAAAGTGAATTGATTTTTGTTATTTTATGGACACATACAAACGTATCAAATCTCTGCTTTTGTTTAGTAATCTTGGCAAATATTGCAGTACCCAAAAGTTGATGAAAACAAATGAATGCCGTACAGAATAAATCTATTTTGTTTCTTTTCTATTACGTTTTTTTTGATAGCAAACGAGGGTAAGTGGTTTGTGAAGCAGTTAAAAGAGTCGTGTCGGTTACATTCTATTGCAATATAAGTTAGACGATTATTACACAATCATCGATCTTCCTGAACAGTAACTTAATACCCAAGTTTGCAAAATAAGATTTGTTTTTATTAAGCAAAACGAAAACCTAACGAAATGTCCAACTGCAAAAATATTCTGTTAGCATATTAAAATATAAAACAAATATTACATTATTAATTGTTTTTTAGAAATATTCATTCTTACTTGAATGTAATTCTAGCAGTTTTGCTTATATTTGCCGGAAGTTTCAAATTTAAATAATTTTGCAATTTTCAAATTTGCAAATATAAAGCAAATATAAGCAAAACAGCCAGAATAACATTCAAGTAAGAATGAATATTTCTAAAGTTTATACGGGTAGTCATAACCAAACTTCATATAACTTAAATATATATATAATTGTTTTTAATTTTTATTTTTAAAATAATCTAATTTAGAAAAATTATTTTTAAATTTTGACTGTCGAGGAGTGCCTCTTCTCTTAAAATATAATTGAGAATTTAGTTTATAAAAATTTATTTCTTATAAGTTATAACCAAATATCGAATAAACGAATTCAGCTAATATTTGTTTTAGACTATCTCATAGCTCAGATACAATAACTCAATTTCGCTTATAACATGTCTAGTGGATATGAAAAAACTTTGAAATTGATAACCAAGTCCTGCCTCGACCTCTTTCCGAACGAAATTTTCAGTCCCTTCTATGAACTATTTATTTAATGTTTATGATCATCAAAATTTTGCTGGCATATTGAAAGTTTGCCATTATATCATTGCTATGTCTGTCCATGTGCCCGTCCGTGTGTCTGTCCGTGTGTCTGTCCGTGCGTCTGTCCGTGTGACTGTCCGTGTGTCTCCGTGTGTCCGTCTGTGTGTCTGTCCGTGTGTTCGTCCGTGTGTCTGTCCGTGTGCCCGTCCCCTATCCCTTAAGCAATATATTTAATTTGCTTAACTTAAATGACAAACTGTTAAACCTAAAATATATGCCATCAATTGTGTGTTCCACTCTTGTTTAAACTTAGCTCGGAAAGAATCTCAATCACTTCAGTCTCACCTATTTGTAATTCACATACTTAGCTCATTTTGGATTTAAATTTTTTAAAACAGATTACCAACAACTGATAGGAAATTATTATAGTTTGAGTTTGCACTTTAATCTCAACATTTTAAACAAATCGATATCAAATTTTGGTAGTAGAATAGAGAATTATAAAGACTCAACAAATTAACTGAACTTAATGCACCCACACATCTTGATATCGATATAATACTGCATATTAGGTTTAGTTTAACGTAGGAAATTGAACTTACATACATTTGTGCGTTGCACATCCTCAGTAAAATATACGATACATTGCAAACATCCTTAATAATTATCTAATTGAATCTCATAATAATTTAACGCACTATTTAATTCTTCTTCGGATATTAATTATCTATTAATTCCTACTCAGTATAATATAAGAAAGAGTCTTCACTTGACTCAGTAAAAGTATTGATTTTACCAGAAAAAAAGATTTAATAGGGAAAAGAGTGTAGACTATATTCAATAGTTAAAAGTAGTACTCATTATAACCATATTATATTCGCAACACTGAACACCGGGAACACGTGATTTAAGTTTAATCGTAGCCAAAACGTTATAAAACTTATAAAATACTTTGTATTCAATGTATATTGTTATACATTTTCCATAAAAATTTTCCATTTATTCAGTAAACTACTGTTCCGTATTTCCTTCTTAGCCATTCATACGCAGTCAGTAATTAATGCATAAAATGTTGATGACAGTGTATTCTGTCAGAAAAGCTATCCTCTTTAAAGTGGTTTAATTTGCCATTTAATGATTTATGGCAGCATATATGAAATCATACTCACATTTATAATGTGGTGTCACATTAGGAATCTTATGCGTGCATATTATATACCATTTACCACAGTCTTCTCTATTTTTCATTTAATTATAGCCTCTAAATCATAAAAGCAAAACGCGTTGTTGCCTTTTATCGCAACTAATTCCCAGTTAAGATTATTTAATAAGAAATTAGTCCACACTTTATTTTGTATATAACTCGCAATTAATTAGATGACAGTATTTACAGAATTCGCGCTGCATTAATAGAACGAATTCTTTTAGCAACCCAACTATTTTTACTTTAAGCGTGTTTAGTTTTTTTAATTAAAGCATCAAACTTTTTTCACTAAAACTGTTTTCACTTTCCTTGTTTATGTGTTAGAATTAATACTAACCTATAATGGGAAATAAATTAAAATGCCTGCACAATTCAAATAAATTATTATTCATTTTCAAATCATAAAATTTATTATTATTTACAATTTGCCAAATTGTAACCGATTTACTTATAATTTTATATATAACTGAGATTCAATTATATAATTTAAATATTTTAATCCTAGCATAAATGGGATTAATTATGTATGTTTCTCAATGTAATTTTAAATATTCTTAAGTGTTTGAGTGGGTACGAGATTATTATGAAGGCAGTTCAAATTAAGATATTTATTATAAAAACACTAAATAGTATGTTTTGATATTAAATTTGAGTTAAAAATGAGAGTAAGAAGGCATGAATGTGCATTCCGTTATAATTTCATGAGCGACTAGAAAAAAACAAATTTTCTTCTAACTCTCAAGTTCTACATAGAGATATTGAGAGAGGAGTATAGCAGCATTACTTCAATACTCAAATAGCAATGATACGACTTCACATTAAATTCCTTTCCGTATACTTTTGTAGAGCGCAATACCTCCTGAATTTAGTGTCTCCGATATTAACAATACCAAGTATAGCGCTATTAGAAAATCGATAACAGTTTCTACAGTACATT
>JAQIXJ010003136.1:0-13591 GCA_034700185.1 Phthiracarus laevigatus
TTATATAAAAGACTTTATATTATTACACTTATTTGTACACTTTCGCAGACAACTGACGCCTACTATGCATAAAAAATCAAAAAAGCTAGAATCAGTTGCCAGAATCAGTTGTGGACAGATGATGACTGCTGTTGTGCCCTAACATTCCGCCTAAATCGATATAAATTTAGTTTATAAAATTATAGCATAACATTGCTAATGCTATCATCAATTCAAATTCGGCTTATATCGAAGAACCAATATTTGCCAACAAATAAGATATATATTTAAATATATCACAAATGTGTAATAACTTCACATTCAATTTAAGTGTAAATAATTTCAATGCATTGTGTTATAAAACAACGAAAAACAATTCTAGCGTAGAATACGATATGGACAAAATAATCAGTATTGTAGTTCCAATTCTATTCGCGATTATAGTACTTGTAGGTCTTCTTGGGAATTCATTGGTAGTAATTGTATTGAAGCGCAATCCGCGTATGCTTTCCACAACAAATATGTTCATCATTAACTTATCGATTGCAGATTTATTATTCATTCTGTTGTGCGTTCCGTTTACTGCCTGGGATTATGCGTTCCCTTACTGGCCATTTGATGACGTTTGGTGCAGAATTGATCAGTACTTAATTATAGTCTTTTTATATGAATCCATTTATACCGTATGTTTCGTTTGATTTTCAATTTACTCTAATATTTCCTATTATTATCATTTATTTAGTATCCCTCATTAGGTGTATTCCAAACGGGGGACACATAAGTATATATAATTTCTTGATCCGGGAGTCGAGCTGAGTCTAACTAAGCATATCTCGACCCCAGAAATGCGAAAAAAATTGGAAAATAAATTCTTGAAAATAATTTTTTTTCAAGAATTTATATTTAAATGACCGGAATGGCAATTTGAGTCGACCCTGAGTGTGTGCACCCCCAGGAAATCCAAAAAAAATGTTTTAAAATTTTTTTCATTAAATTCTTTTAGCGAGTCCATAGACGTTAGGGTGTGATTTGTAGACGTAGTTTTTACGTATACACAATTCTAATCAATATTTTATTAAAAATGATACATCTGTTTTGGATTTGTTTGTTTCTGTGACGCCTATTTGTGACTGAGACACCAGATTGTTAACAACCGTAAACAGATTAGTTATTGTTTGACCCGATTCAGATCATAACTCATTAGTGATAAATAGTAACAATAGAAACATATATCAATGCAAAAGTATAACTATATAATGGTCTCTTTCAATTAATTTAATCTCATCCTATTTCAATAGAAACACAATTCAAAGAAAAAAGCATGATAAGCATTCTATTATCTTGTGGTCTGTTTGAATAAAGCTAATCTTATACTATTGACTTTTGCCATGAATAGAGATAAGCTCATGATATCTAATCTGTTTAAAGTTCTTAACTGGTGTCCCAGTCACAAACCAATAACTGTCAATTACGTACTACTAAATATCTTATATAAAGTCTATACCTTTCGTAAAAGCGTTTTATGTATGTATTGTTTAGCACAATGTCACAACTATTTATTTTAAGTTAATTTGTTCTATTTTGCTATTTTGTTAATATTTAATAATATGTTAATAGTGAGTGATTTTAGTGTTGTGAATAATAACAATGAATCCGCAAGTGTGAGTTTTTCCATGGTTTAACATTCTTCAGCTTTGAGAGAAAATTAGATGAATATTGTCGCTCAAAAAATATTATTAAGATTGCAAAAGCAATATTCGAAGCTTTGAATATTATACCTGAAAGAGAAGTGCCTGATCGAAATTGTGGTCACGTAATCGTTGCGCGTAATGGTCAGCAACGTATATGTCAGGCACGGCTTGGAATTGAAAATCGGAACGACTAAAGGCTTGGATGGCGATGGCGCTGTAACTCTCGAAAAGGGTGCGGAACAGTTTATAGCCCTACAAAAAACACGTGGTTTGAAAACGCAAAACTGTATTTCTCGGATGCACTAAAATTAATAATGTGTTTCCTCGAACAAATGCCAAGAAAATATGTTATTCGCCACATATCTTCGTGGGACATGAACATCAGCGCGAATACAGTTACGCACTGGTAAAACTTGTGTAAATGTAATTAGCTTTCTTTGTAATTTTTTTATAGCTTTTAATACATTTAATTCATTAGCTATGTGCGATATGATTGTCGAGGCTGTTGAGGAGCCAACCTGTGATCATTGAGTTGTTGTCGAGCTCGAAGAATCCCAACTCTGGACTAACAAATACCATAGGGGTAGAATTCTTGCTGGGCAACGTTATAGCATGTGGGTATTTGGTGGTATTGAGGCTGAAAACCCACGAAATTTCTTCATCAAAGCAGTTGCTGCACGAGATAGGGCTAACCTTTTCCCTATAATAAGAGATCACGTTCGAGAGGAGTCGGTCATTTACACTGATCAGGCGCAAGTTTATGTTGGTATTGGAGATAGGAATTTCCAAAAACAACACGGATCGCATAATTATTTTGCTCATGAATCAGTTAATCACAGTCGACATGAATTTGCTGTTGATGTTGATATTCCTGGGGGCACCAGAGTAATAACAACAAATCATATCGAAAATCTCTGGAAGCACCAAAAACGAGTAAGTAGCAGTGTATAGAATTAAAATTCATAAACCTACAACTCTAAGCTAAAATTTCCACATGTCTATTATGAATATTTCCCCAACTCTAAGCTATTATAAATATCGATGTCAAACTAAAATATACTTTTCCACTAAACTTATTTTATAATCCAAACACCAGATGGCGACATATAATTCAAAAAAATCCTGAATTAAAAAGTCCCCGGTTTTCCCCCCGTTTCAATACAGTACAGATTGGCCGCTTCGCGGTTTCTCCTGCATTGGCGTAGTTGTTATTAATAGTATGTAAAACTTAAGCTTATACATAGCTATAATGGCACTTAAAATAAAATTACAGTTCCTAACTTTCAATGTTAAGCTTAAAAACCAAGAAATAAGATTTTTAAAAATTGTTAATATTTTAGCATAAAATTTTTTTTGGGTTTATATTGGAAGTCGAGACATGCATAGTTCGACTCAACTTAATTTGCCTGTCATTTAAATATAAATTCTTGAAAAAAATTATTTCGAAAATTTTTTTCAAGAATTTATTTTCCAAGTTTTTTCGCATTTCTGGGGGTCGAGACATGCTTAGTTAGACTCAGCTCGACTCCCCGATCAAGAAAATATATATACTTATGTGTCCCACGTTTGGAGTACACCTGCCGCTTAACAGAGTTTAATTAGTATTTTGATACTTAACTAATATAAAGTGTTTTGCTGGGACAAACAAGAAAATATTTGCTAATGAGGGCAGGTGTACTCCAGCAAAACACTTTATATTAGTTAAGTATCAAAATACTAATTAAACTCTGTTAAGCAGTCTAATTTTTAAAGTATATAAGCTATTAAAAAATATAGTTGAATTTAGATAAAAAACGCAGTTTTTATTTTTACCACAAAAATCCAATATACACTGAAACTTATTGTGTAGTTAAGTGTTAGAATAAATAAAATGGTATATTCGTCATATTGTTTATTTTTAACATGTTTTTGTTATTCAGATGATGCTCATGTCAATCGATAGATACTTAGCCGTTGAGCGTCCTTTTAAATCGATGTCATTTCGAACAAAGCGAAATGCATATATCGCTATATATAGCACATGGATCATCAATTTGATTGCTTGTATTCCTGCCCTCATAACTCATGGACAAGTTTTATATTAAGAATATCCTGACTATTCTATTTGCATATTTCTAACCGACAACTATATTGTTAACCAATCAGCATATCAATTCTGCTTTTTCTTATCGTCATACGTAATACCGATGTTTATAATAACTCTTCTATATATTTTGATGTTAGAGCGTCTATGGTTTAAATCAGTTCCAGGAGGACATACGAATGCGGAAAGTGATCTTTCGAAGAAAAGAGTGACTCGTATGGTAGATGTTGTAGTAATAGTGTTTGCTTTTTGTTGGGGACCATTACAAGTTGTTCTCATGTTAAAAAGTTTTCAATTATATGACATCACTACAACTACTGTAATTATTCAAATTGGCGCACATGTATTTGGTAAGCCATTGCATACAAATATTATTAATAATACGATCAAAACTTTTTAATCAAAATTATTATTAAACAAGATCGATATGGTCATAACATCTGACTTTGTAAAGATAGTTTTAGTTAGTATATGGTCGTTCGCTTACTTCGTTCACTCGCGCCAATTATTTTATTTTTCTTGTATAGAAAATTATGTTTTAAGTTGTACATTATACAATAAGGCATATATATGCCACAGTTATCCGTGTTCTCTAATATAATAACTAGGGCTGTGAAATTTCGGTCAGAAAAATAGTAAATTTCGGTCGGTTATCGGTTAGAATTTAGATCCAGTTTAGGTTAAAGTTTCGGTTGGCTAAAATTTGATATAATGAATTATTTTTTTAATGTCCTGCATTTCGATGCTTTCATGAGTAAAACAAAGTCTATTTTCACATAAAAAAAGTTATGAAACAGAAAATCGACGCTCATCTTCGACATACACGAGCGGACCGTAGAATGTTGAAACAAATTGATTGAATGAAATTTAATATGATGCAAATTATTCTAAAAATGGATTTTTTCCATATGAGTCCTACATTTTATTAAATGATATTTTGTTGATTTTTAGATGTTCTTTAATGATATAATTCAGTCAATTTATAAAACCCATATAAACAATTAAAAAAACAATTTTAAAACATGTTTCAAGAAAATCGGTCTGCTAAGATCCTTTTCAGTTATTTCTGTCAGTGACTTCAAATTCAGTTTTTTCGCTATTATGTTGTCATTATAACATGAATTTTGAACCTTTTAATCTATGTTTTTGACTATTTCGAGGCTAATTAACCATAATATATTACCAAAATGCGGCAAATTCCACTTAATAATAACCTAAATTTTATTGAATTTTGCCTAATTTTGCCCACTTTGACAAGATTTTTGCTAAAAAATACTTTTTTTCACAGCAAATACCGGTAACAGGAGAAGCCACTAAATTCTAAACATAAATTTTGGACAAGTTTTTCAAAATTTTGTTTATTTTTACCAATCTTTGATACGACTTGACCATTTACCATCTTTTTTACCTTTTATATGCTAGGTTTGACCTTAATTTTGACCTTTTTGACCTAAAAATCGTTTTATTAACATAAGAAATCCCTTAATTGACATAAAAAATGGAATACTCCCTTTATTAAAGTAAAAATCAAAATCCTTTTATTAACATGAGAGCTGTAGGCAGACAATATACCCATATCCATATCCATTTTCCAATACCAGATAAAAAAATACCACATCAATTTAAATTTCTATTTTGCACTCAAAATCCTTAATCTCTAGCTTTGTTAAAAAGTGGTAAATAGTTAATTGAATGAACAAATATAGTGTTTATTTTTTAAAAATAAAATTCAAAATTATATATTTTCATTTTCATTTCTATTAAACGGTTTTGTAAATGAATCGATAATTTTTATTAAAAATTTCATTTCGCTTTTAGCTTACATGAACAGCTGCTTAAATCCGATCTTGTAAGTACTGAACAAAAAGCCCAACAAAATATTAGCGTTAACAAAAATTTTCGCTAAATATTTAAGGTACGTTATTCTATCGAAAAAGTTTCGAAAAGCTGTGCACAAAATTATTGTTTGCAATAATAATAACAAGAAAACGATTATTAAATGCGAGGCGAAAGAATAGTTCCAGTAACTACAATATAAATGAAGTGATAAACGGAAACGTGTGACACATCCAGTCGATTATTATTTATTTTATTTCAACCTCTCATCCGTCCACCCGATTGAAAACACATCCACAACAACCCATCAAACCAGTAACGCATGTAAACAACAATGAACATTATTAATGCGCTCATTTTGATTTTAATCCAATTGTTGGTTAAAATTTTTGTAAATTTATTTTTAAACAAATAAAACTTTGAATTTATATTATTTCGCTAAACGTTTTCATAGATTTGCAAAACATTGTTATAAATAGAAAAAACATTGTTATAAATAGAAAGAACATTCGTCTGAATTCGGCTCTCAACGAATTTACATCAATATTTACACTTTTTTGAATATAATTTATTCATTTTAAACCAAATTTTATTTTATGTCAAGTCTTTTCTACGATAATTATAATCATTTTTGTCTCATTTTTAACCCGAATGTAGCCTCATTTTGCGACTATGCCAAACATATACTACCAAATTTTTCCCCAATGCGAAAATATTTTGTTAATTTTTTTTGCTACATACTTAGCCAACCCATTAATGCGTAATATTGACGACCAAAAAATTTAAATTGAAAGAAATTATAGTTTATTTGTATGCAATATGCTTAAAAATAATTAGTTTATTTCTGGATTAACCTCTTACATCTTTGACATTGAGTTTAAGAAATACTTTTGGATTTTTAAGTTTAAATCGTATGAATAGCAAATATTTTTCGTGTCCAAATTAATTTCTTTTAAAAATTCTTCGAAGCGGATATCAAGTTTTTCTTTATCCAACAACGTTAACGCTTTAATAAGATCTTTATGAAGTTTATTAATTTCTTCAGATATATTAGTATATATGAGAGGTTCCAATATTTGTGTAGAAGACAAAGGATACTGTGGGAACGAAAAGCTACACGTAACTGTATGGCCGTAGCCTTTTACAAGAAAAAGAATGCTGTCGTGTTTGCAATACAATTAAGTTTTCGTCTGTAGCTTTTGTGTTTAAAAATGCAAAATTTCTTTTTTAACGCTATCACGTCGTAAACTCCCTTTTTGTCATCCAATTTGAAGTCTAAAACTGAAACCTTTACTAACAGTGTATTCTTGACTGTCGCTAGATTTAAGTATTGTGTGCATAATAGTGTAGAGAAAGAGTTGTGGCCACAACTTATATCTTTTAACTGACCCTTTTATAAGTCACAAGTCTTTATTCTGGTTAAATAATTTAACTGTTTTCAATAACTATTATACTAAATTCTATCTGTAGTAACTCTCATTTAACTATTTAATAAATATTTTTATTAGAATTATAAACTCTAAATGCAATTTTATAACTTAAAAATCTAAAGGCTAAAACTCAAATTGGATTCGAATCAACTTTTGACTTAAAACTAGTCAACTGACTCCCGAAGAATGATTATTGGCAGGGTGTCCCAGAGGAGGCTGGAGGGGGGTTACCCCACCCCCATGATTTCTCAAAAAGTTGACCCCCTTACCTAAAAAATGAGAAATGACATCTCTATGAGGAAAATTTTTTTTTCCATATTTTTTTGTCTGATGGCAGAAAAATTATCGCTTAAATCCGATTAGTTTGACCCCCCCTAAAATTTTGAAAATTCGAAAAATAACCTCCCCCCAGACCGGCACACTCTGGGACACCCTGATTATTGGAACCAATTTTGTTTTAACGAAAATCTAAAAGCAATATACAGAATAAACTCATTATAAAAAACTTAGTTAAAAACAAGATTAAATCGTAATAATAATATTTATTTGTGTTTTTATAAGACTCATAATCATAAAAATTAGTTTAAACTATTAATTTGCCAATTTATGGCCATTTTTGTATCAATATTTAAATTATGGCGATTTGATTGTGATTGTGGTAGATTATGGCATTTTATGGGAAATTCATGTGAAATCACTGATAACCTCTTAAATATCGGGAATATTTATATGATATTGTAATTATCTTATACCTATAGAAAATTTTAATTTTTAAATGTTTATTTAACAAAAATGTCCATACTATTTCTTTTGAATACTTTGCGAAGAATTTTAAAAATGGTTGAGCTAATTAAATGTTTTTGTGTGAGTTTTCTTTGGAGTCTCCTCCTTTCACTAGATAGTCGTTTCGGTATTGATTTTAGGAATAGAAAAATTTACATAAATGATTTTATAATTGCCATATGCCGTATGTGATATAAGCATAATAGATTTCTTTGCGACGAAAAAGTAAGGCTAAATGAGAGATGAGCGTGATTAAGGTAAGTATCCGTTAAATTATAAAAGCAATTTTGTTCCATTCCACCCCAATTTCCTTTTATTACTTTATTATTAACTTATCCGCATTAACTTGACTCTCGAATGGGCACCTGTTGTTATGATTAGTGACTCTATTTAATTATTTTTATAAGATGATTGTAATCTTTGAAAAATTAAATTAAGTTTGTTAGACATTGTTGCGCGTATCAGTTTAAAGCTTTCTCATATGAAATATAAAACACTATAATTTCGTTTTTAATTGCGTATAATTTAAAACGTAAATTAAATTTATATAATTTAATAGCTTTGTCCAAAAAAGGGTTGCTTATCAACATTTAAGTACCCGAAACAATAATATAATTTAATAATTACAATAAACAAAGTAATTAAGCCTAAGTTTTCGAAATAATATAGTTATTAAAATGCGATAAAATTTGCTAAATTGACGTGAAATTCTCAATTTTCATACAAAATTCAATTGTAAAATAATTGAAAACAATATCTATTTTCACGCCACTAACAAAAAATTTTACAAAAAAAAAATGAAAAATACGTTTAAAAATGTGAAAAATAATACAGTATAAGTTAGTTTAAGACAAATTATTAAACTGGTTGGGATCACAGAAAGTTGCAATTTTGAAACGTGAGAAACGAAAAGATCATAAACATGAGTACAATAATAAAATAAAGTTTTGATTCACACACACAAACACATCGGTCTCACTATTATTATGATTATTATTATTTTTTCATACGAGACATTCGCTATGTATGTGTGCGTTGCGTTGTGTTATATAAAGCTCGCGTTCATACTGTAGATGCGATTTAACTGATTTCGGAGACAATACTAAGACACGCAAACTTCTATAATAGTCGGAAATAACATCTGTATTATGTGGTTATTGTCGCAACAGAGTAGAGATTTGTGTTTTATAGTGGCGTACATAAGTTTATAATAGCTATGTGTCGCTCGAATGATGGGAAAATCTATTGTGCATTAGAGGTGTTTGTTTCCGATGAGTGATGACTGAAGTGTGAAGAGTTTGGCGCAGTTGTTCACAGCGTTTCGCTCGACAATCATTCATTGTTCGCCACACATCCACTTCAACATTACTCTATAGTGCATCGCATTAATGTTTTTTAAAATATGATTGCTTTCACTCCAAACACAAACAAACATTCAAAAACAATTGATACCACAAATAATTGCGGTAATTATGAATTATGATTATTTAATTTTGGCCTTAAATATTTAATACTGACATGATTTGCGTATTTCAATAGCGATAACATCCTCACAACAGACATGTGTGGCTTCATTTCATCAGTTGAGAAGACAAACATCTTTGGGACAATTAGACAAACCTAATAACAATAGTAATTTATTGGACCAATCTTTGAGAGCTGTTCCGCAAACGGTTTCACGTCTGGATTCGAGAAGACGAAGAAATCTGTCGAATGGCAATCCACCAAACTTTTCAAACAGTCATCTCAACGAACAAACGGTTTACGATTACAATCACAACGCTAACCAATTGCCGCAAACAATGTCAGTAAATCAGTATCAATATTGTTCGGCTTTGGCCACAAATAGTTTGGACGACGAAACGGATTCGTATCATCTGAGAGATATGTGCAATAATTGGTTCGGCCGTCAGATTCAAAATCGCAATTTCCAAGCCGTTAATTGTCTTAAAGCGCTGCGATCCGAGGATTCGCTTAATATTAAAACAACTTTATACGAAAAAGTGGTCCCTAAACACAATATATGTCAAAGCGCGCCGAACAGGGATCAAACTCAAACCGCAATTTCAGTCACGCCTCACACCGAAAATCGAAATCTACAGATTAATGTGTCGGCCGATGAAAACGATGTTCAAACAGCTGTCACTCACACCGATGTCGAGCAAAACGTCATTGTCGTGAATTGTTTAGAGACCAATGCTTTACGAGACAATGCATTAACAGTTCGATCAGAAGTTTCGTCTCACAATTGTTTGGACGCTTTCGACGAACAATTAAGAACCGGTGATTTAAATATGATTTCGGATAGTGGCGACATTCAAGCCTCTAATGATCACACTTATAAATCGTCGTCAGAATCGGGTCGCGGAACCATGAGAAGTGACGTCGTTGTTAAAGAGGACACGTCTATCGCTGTTCACTGTTCCCACGATTTAATCAGTTTAGACTCTCATCAAAACGATCAAATATTAACGACTAGCGATTGGGTTCAACAGAATCGTAAACACGAACCTTCTGGTAAAATCGAGAAAATGCAGAAAGAGTTGCAACGAATTTTAGAATTCGGTTCTGTTCAGTCGAGTGAAGCTGAAATGGAAGAGTTGGGCCGTGAAGTCCAAACGCGTCTATCTATTGTGAACGAAAGCGATAGCTGGGTATCAAACACTCCACCATTAACTCCGCATAACGAACCGATTTCCAAATTTATTGATAAAACGCTAATCAAACCCGTAAAATCAATTCCGTTTTTACAAAATTCGGTAAAACTTCGCGCCGAAAAGACTAAGTGTGGGTCAAAGAAACCGAAAAGCTCGACAACTGATAAACTACCGAATACCAGTTTAAATCGACAAATGCAAGCAAATAAGAAATACTCGATACCTGCGCAAAATCAGTATTCAACTACTGTTAAACTGTTGGAGGAAGACGACAACAACGATAGAATTTACTATAATTTGCCAAATAAGCGCAAAACGCGCACCACATTGGCGAGTAAAAAGAAATCAATTGATTTAGTAAACTGTGATTTAGAGTCGACCACTACTATGTGCGATAGTAATGCCGAATATCCGGACGATTTAAGTAGCGATTATTCATTGAATGTTCGCGACACCAATGATGTCTATAATATTCGAAAACAACTCGATAGTCTGGAAACCATGTATTCTGAGGTAACTATTATATTCAAAACTATTATATTGCTGAAAAAGTTGAATTTATTTAAAACGCATAAATTTAGTAAAAGATTTTTGTAATATAATGAGAGTCAGAGAGTTAGAGAGTCAAAAAGATAGCATTTGCTACTTTTTTATTTCATAAGTTATAAGCATATAATTGTTATATATGCACGAATTACATAGTTTGGAGTCGTTTTAGCTCCATTTATAAATGCTATTAACTGCTACTTTTAATGATAAATGCTATAAAAGCTATAAATGTTAATAAATGCTATTTTCCTTGAAATCGAAATATTGTCAATTAAATCCGATTAGTTTTTGTAATCCCTTGTCCAAATTTTTTATCTGACTGGAAAATTCAGATATATGGATTTGGGTATTCTGTCTGTCAGCCTGTCCGTCGGATGTCCACACTCTTATTCTAATTAAGGGATTTTGATCTTTACTTTAATAAAGTGATTTTACTAATTTTTTATTCTAATTAAGGGAATTTACCGATTTCTAATTCTAATTAAGGGAGTTTAATGATTTCTTATGTTAATTAAGGGATTTAAGGTTTATAAGTTCATTAAATAGTGTCAAAATGAACAAAAGTATTTTCAAAATTGGTGTTAAATGGGTCAAAAAATTGGCCAAAAATGGGTCAAAATAGGCAAATAACTTGAAAAATAAAATTTAACTTCAGTGGCATCTGCCGTTATTTGCCTTAAATGGCTAAAATCTGGCAAAAATTGGCAATATCCAGCAAAATTAACCAAAACTAAGAATAAAATTTGAGTGGCATCTAGTGCCGGTAGTGGAGCTGGTATATTATAGAACACGAAAATTGAAATGGTTAGCGAGCGAGCGGAGTGAACGAGCGACCATACACTAACTAAAATTTAAATCGCAAAGTCAGATATTATGACCGTATCGATCTTGTTTTTCAATACTACCAAAAATTCCTAATAACTTACTTTTCAAAAAGCCTTTTAAACTTAATTATAAACAAGAATGAACATTAGCAATGCGCTCACTTTGCATTAAAATCTATTGTTGGCTTACATTATTGATTTCTATTTTTAAACAAACGAAACTTTTAATTATTATTGTTTCGCTTAAAACTTTTATGTGCTTTAAAACATTATTATAAATAGTACTTCAGAGAGTGTTAAGGATATTTTAATTCATTCTTAGTTTAGCTGTCGACGAAGTAACATCAAAATTTTGTTATAAATATAATTAGGCGCTTGTCATAACGTGTTTTAGTATAATTAGTAAGACACGTTACCCCAAAATATACTAATATTTGCCCCTATATAAACCATTTTTGAACCGATTTTGTGTCAGTTTTGACCAAATTAGCCAGATTTTTAGTCATTTTTGACCCAATTTAAGCCCTGTTTTGCCCCATTTTTGTCATTTTTGACCTAATTTACCCCTGATTTGTTAAGTTTTAAGTCATTTTAACCCAATATAAGCCCTGTTTAACACCTAATTAAGCCAATTTTAACACATTTTGACTCAGTTTTGGGACAATTTTGACACAATTTTGTTCATTTTTGCCTGATTTTTGTGATCTAAAAAAAGTCTACAGACAGAGTCACAGACAGACAGACATTGCAAATCTATTAGCTGACTTTGTCAAAGTGAGCTAAAAAACTAAGAGAGATATTTAGAAAAATGTTAATTTGAAGAAAAGACATAATATTTTAACTTTTTAGTAGTTTTTAAAAATTTATAATTCTATTTTTAAGTGCTATTTTGTTCATTTATTAATGCTATTTATAGCGCTATTTTTGTATGCTATAAATGATATTATTTTGACTCTAATTATTAATTAATGTTACGAAAATAGACTATTACAAATTTTATGTATCTTCAGTTGTATTAGCATGGATTAAAAACATTTATTAATACAGGGTTTCCTGTAGATATCTACTTTAAAAAAAATTTGTTTTCAATTTTTGTCAATTTATATGAAAACTAAATCATTGTTTTCATTAACCTTTATTCGATATTTCAATTCCCATACTTTATTATAATTCATTGATTCGTTTATTTAAACTTAAGTTGATGTAAATTGCAAACTCATTTTCGAATTCTTTTCAATTTTAACAATATCTTTATTATCCGATTCATCTGTGGTGATCACCTTTTCATTTGTTTTCGCCTTTTTAGCTCACTTTGTAAAAGTCGAGCTATTGGATTGGGGATTCTTGAAATCTACATGTCTGTGTTTTTTTTTTGAATTTTTTAATATAATTTCATTTTTTAAGCTTATTTAGCTAACAAAATTCAGGCAAAAATGAACAAAATTGGGTCGAAATTGGCTTTAATAGGGGAAAAATAGGGCTTAAATTGTGTCATAAATGACTAAAAATGGGCTAAATTGGTCAAAACTGACTCAAAATCTGAGCAAAAATAGTTAATATCGCGGCAAATATGATTAAATTTTGGTGTCCCGTGGCTTACTAATTAAACTAAAACACAGGCCGTTATGTAGAATCACGGAATCATTGTTGTAAAAAACTGCATTAAAATTTTTTGCTGTATTACAAAATATTATAAAAGCTTAAAGCACGCACTTGTTGCTTAAACAAATATTTTATTGTTTAACGATTTAAGAGTATC